>JAKTWT010000046.1:0-172129 GCA_030582155.1 Hansenula lynferdii | reverse complement strand
AAAGAATCGGTTAAAGTAGATTTACCATGATCGACGTGGGCAATAACAGACATGTTACGGACATTGGTAACTTTGTCCATTAAGCCACGCATTTGCTAAAAAAAGACATGTTAGTATTTCATCACAATGACAATAAGTAGTAGTGTGCTGTTCCTGTTTTGCTGGCAATCAAATCTTGATCTTCTCCCAACTTTGTGATTACATAAGTCAAGGGAAAATTTTTTTCAAACGCCATCAGCCTGATAAGGCAAAACAACAGCACACACAAAACATCATAAACGTACATCAACTGTGAAGTTCACTGTGTATCTTGTTAGTATTGTGTTCTCTATGCATATCTTTTAGATGGATTGATATATAGTATGTGCTTGTAGTTATCCGATCAAGAAATTCTCATGAAAAAAACTTTGACAACCTTAAAGCCATTCAGTCTTTTAGAGATGCTTCTTCCCAATCCACAACAAACATATCAATCCATCTACATGGTCGTCTCATAAAAGAGTGCCATGACATTCAAAGTTTTCACATACCCATCTTGAAATAATTGTTTTATAAGGTGTAGTTGAAGTGAGCTACAAGCTTTGATTCTACAGAGAGAAAAGAGAAAGGGAGAAATTTATAAGAAAAAAATTTTGTATTTCAGAAAATCAAAAAAAAAAAATTTAAAAATTTTTCATGCGCAAAATTTGTTTTTTGAACCGGGGACGCCACCAGCCAGCCTAGACGGGAGCCTAGAGCAAATGGCTAGACAAGGCCCTTTGTGGGAATTTTGACAGGCTGACAGCTGCCGTGCCGAAAATTACGCCACTCTGATTCTGAGATTTACACAGTGGAGAAGTGATTATCAAGAAACCATCAGGTACGATTAGATACATGTCCAGAATTCAGCACAGTCAACCACATCAATTACGCTTCAATGGCTACAATTGCCACTCGATTACATATAAACATTAGATTTGAACTCTATATCATCACTAGAACGTTGATCCACCTAGGATCGAGGCTGCATTTTTAGCATCAATAGTCTCTTCTTCATCAGATTCAACATCTTCCTCTCTCAATGGTGGTATATCATCTTCCTCTTGTTGAACGTTTAATATCTCATCTTTGAAATGGGTTGCCTTACGATCTCCGCTCCAATGATCACCTTCTGGGCCTTGACTTGATCTTTGTATGTTTTCATTAACTGGGAATTTCTCTCTACCTAATCTTGATAACCCACCATTTTCATCAACTAATCTAACGTCAATTCTAACTTTTTCCAATATAGATAATTTTTTACGTTCATATTCAATCTTTTTGATAACAAATTCTTTGAAAATTTGTTTAATCAAGATATCCAAGTATTCAAGATAATGTTGTTTTTCAATCAACATATTTGCAGTTATTCTCTTGATTTTTTGTGTCAATTGTTCTTCAAAATTAGTTGCTTCTTGTAATGATCTAATTGCCTCATCAACTTTTATTGGATTTATATCTCTCTTGTTTCTTAATTTTCTTGCATTTTCATGCTTTAGCTTTGTATTAGACTGAGCATTAATCAAATCTCTCATTAATAAATGTCTATTCGTTAATGCTTCTTTAATAGTATATCCATCATTCACGATAACTTCTAATCCATCACCCAATGTGGCCAAATCTAATGAACTTATAACTGATTCCAAATCTCCTAATGTTGTTATAGTTTTACCAAATTTTTTCCACATATTTTGCATACCAGGATGTGAATTTTCTAATGAATTTAATTCCACAATTTTCTTACCCAATTCATTTTCACTTAATGCTAAAGTTCTTCTTAATTTACTCAATTTTTCTAATTTATCATGTATAGCACCAGATGCCTTATATATAGATTTTATCAATGGTCTAAACTCTGCCAATTCTAAAACTTCATCATATGGTGGTTGAAATTGTTTTAAAGTTTTCCTTTTTAAACCGGATGCTGGTAATTTGGATTTATTTATAGGAGAATAAGAATTATAATCACTTTCAACAAAGAATTGGAATTCTTCATTTCTTATCACAATTGGATTTGAAGTTATTCTATTAAACCATACTTGGAAATTTTGAATGGTTTTCTTATAGTCTTCTTCATTCTGAATCCCATAGTTTGTGAATGGAGCAGGTAATGAAGGTATAAAACATTCAGGATTAGCACCGTTTAGGAATTTGAAGAATAACTCAAATTCTTGGTATGATTTCTTAACTCCCTTGTAAGATTTTTTTCTAAAATGTGTCAAATTTGTAGAAATATCGAATATTATTCCTGGGTTCTCCTTCTTATTACTCAATGCACCAATTCTTTCAATCCCATGTACTTTGATGTTGATCTTGTAATCGTGTTTTTGGTCAAATCTCTCTGGTAGAAGTTGTTCGGTGTCATCGTGTCTTTTCGGAGTAGCAGCAGTGACATTGGTTTCTTCAGCCAGAGTATCCTCTTCACCTCCTTCGGTTTCATTTGTTGATGCTCGCTGTTCTGGGTCTATAGATCTGTCTTCATCTGCGTATGGATTCTGTTGTAACGCATCATCGTGAGCCTGCTGCGGCACCACTGGCTCTGCAAATGGGTTGTTATCAAACTCGTCTGGATCGTAAGGTATAGATGAGGACATTTCAGCTCGATTGTCCCGGTTTAGGCTGTTCAATTGATGTTCTCTGCTTATCCAGTAGTAAAGGGGTGATGCTGTACTTTTCAATAACAATCAAACATCGATATCGATCGCGATATATTTACGCTCTAGGAGGGGGTCTGCCTAGCGTGTCTGTGTCTAGGCGGAGATCCAGCTTAAAGTCCGCCTAAAGCTCTGCCTACGGCTAGGCTGGGATGACTGTGGACAAGATAAAGGATTTGGAACCTGTCAGATAAACACAAGATACAACGATGGATAAATGTGGAAAAGAGCCCTGAGAAGCCAGAGATCAATAATGAGCCAGAGACTTATCCTGAAGCCACAAAATGCTGAAGATGTACAGATAAAGGGTCTCATCTTTGACATGGATGGAACACTCTGTCTTGCTCAGACATGGATGTTTGGTATGTATACACACTAGAATGTTGATAATATACTAACATATCAAATAGCTGCCATGAGGAAGGCAATTGGACTTACGGAGAAAGGTGTTGATATTCTCGTGTTTATTGATGCTATGACCACTGAGGATCAAAAAATTGCAAATAGAAAGATTGAAGAAGTTGAAGAGGAAGCTATGAGACAAATGGTGAGTATGCATGTGGGTATTATGTTGGAAAAGGACTAACAAATGACAAGGAACCTCAACCTGGGTTAGTGGAATTGATGAAAGTGAGTATAATCTTGAAGATGATTGAAATCATACTAACATTTATAGTTCCTATCAGATCAAAATATATCCAAGGCTATATGCACAAGAAATTTAATTGTGAGTAAATTATCTATAAGATCTATACAAGATTCAGTATACTAAGATAAGATTAGAAACCCGTGAGACATCTAATAAATAGTTTCATACCTGATCAATCATTTGACCCAATTATAACAAGAGAGTTTTTACCACCAAAACCTCATCCTGCACCAATATTACATATAGCTGATCAGTGGAATTTCGATCCAAAGCACTTAATAATGGTTGGTGATTCAATAGATGATATGAAATCAGGTAAGGAAGCCGGTGCAACTACAGTGTTGATAAAATCAAATGCAAATCATGCCGTAAGAAATGTTGAACATACAGATTATGTCATTGAAAGGTTGGATGAATTGATAGAAATGATCCATAACGGGATTATATTAAAATAAAATAAACTCATCAATGCTAAAAATTACATAGTCTATTTGGGTCCCACAATTTTAAATTATGTTGTAAGAATGCAGTTGTAATTCCCACCAATGGATCTATTCTTCCATCATTTAAATAAATCCAATAATCTGTCCCATTTTTATTACTAAATCTGACCATCCCTATTCTTTCATAAGATAGATCTAAAAGATTTTTGGAATGTTTCTCCAAGTAGCCATTTGTACCCCATGAATAAACCATTGAATTTTTGGCAACTTTGAAACTTGAAGTTCTGGATGTTTTAGCAATACGAAGAAATATCTTGGATAATTTCCTAGGTTCATACCTTTGTAATTCATCATTTAACCCCAAGACCTCGGTATTTCCCAAGTCAAGCTGGTTAAAAATAACATTTTCTGCAAGACTTGAATCGATATAGGGCATTGCATAGATATTTGATGAATGTAATGTGTCCAATCTAGCTGACTGTAAATGTGCTAATGATGTTTGATCATTGAGTTGTGAAATAGGACTAGGATAATGTGGAGTGCTTATGTTTGATGATTCATGATAATGATTTATCAGGGGAAACTGAACATAGTGTTTATGAACTGCGGAGCCAATGCAGATAAATGCCAACTCGTTTTGATCTCTAACGTCAATGACAATCCATTCCTCTTTGAACAGTTTCTTTCTTTTCCCCGTCCTTTTACGTATTTTGTATTGTAAGAGATTATGTGCATCAAATACATTGTATTCTTCCAATTTTTCTTCCCCTTGATCAGTCTCTTTCATAATGTGATATGCAGCAGCTTTGGCAAAATTTAATGGATAAAACCGTTTATTGAGTTCAAGCTTTCTTTCTTTCCTATAGGTGAATTCTTCATAAACAGCATCAGCTGAGAACGCTATCCCTGCTATGCACACCAGCGCCCATATAAGATCCATGATGTAAAGTTCAAGATGTCCTTTGGTTTGAATGGATTATAGTAAGAAATTAGCCGCCTCGTGAAAGCTCAGGAAACAGAGATCAGGAACAGATCTCACCAAAATTAGAGTTCCGACGTTGGAAGTAGGATTATAGCGTACTATATTTGATATTATAATGAAACAAAAGATGTCTGTTTGTTTTTTTTAATAGTAGGTACAGTTTTTTTTTTTTTTTGTACACTACATATATCTTTTTTTTTGTGTCAAACGACATCTTTTTATTTTAAAAAAAACACATTAATTTAAATGAGTTCAATAAGCTAAGAGCAATTCACAATAGCTAGAGGAAACTGTCACTTTAGGACATCTCAACATCAGCAGCACTGGTATTAGTAGAGCTGGAAGATTGCTGTTCCAATGTTGGTCTAACAGATTCATCCCATTCTTTTTGCAAGACACCAACATTTGGAACCTCGTTAGATTCTTGTATAAATCTTTCAGCATGGAATCTATCATTAAATGTGACATTAACACCAGAATCTTTTTCAAAAATATTTGTAACGTTTGTACCGTAAGTTTCCAAAACTTTTCCAAGATCTTCATTTTTTGAATCAGAAAGATTCTTCACAGTGACAGTTCTGGTCCTTAAATCCAATTTTCTATTATAAGTTGAATCGATTGGTCTTTGGTATGGATTGAATCCTCCCCTGCCTCTAAAAGCACCTCCTCTACCTCTACCTCTTCCTCTTCCTCTACCCCTTGTAGCAGCTGGAATAGTACCATTCAATTTAGCTTTATCAGCTTCAATAGATTCTGGAGTGATACCTAATTTAGTCATTTCAGCTTGTATATTACGAACTTTAGTTCTGATCGAATCTTCACTGGAGAGATCAGCTTTCAATTCAATTTCCAACTTGTTCAATGCTTGTTCATAGTTTGCCAACATTTTCTCCTTTAAAGCAATCATTTCTTTAATTTTAGCATCTTGTTGTTTCTTTGCTGCTAATCTTTCTTCAAATTGCTTTTGTCTCTCTATTTGTTTTTGTTTAAACTCTTCAATATCAAAAGGCTCTTCAGCTGGTGGTTCAGGTATTTGTGCAGTTTCAGCATCTTTCTTTCTATAGTAAACTTTAACAAATCTATTGTCAAAGATTGGAGTTGGAGAAGTCCAAGCTTTCTTTGTAGAGTATGGATTTGCAAATTCAATTTCTGCAATTCTATCAGTCAAATCAATTAAAACGTTATCAATGGCACCAAATCTGGAAAAATAAGCTCTCAAGAGTTGTTCGTCCAGTTTATCAGATGGTAAATTAGCCACGATTAAATGTTTGGCATTATGAACTTCACGTTGAGATATCAAATTGTTCAGATTTTGTTTCTGTTGTTGCCTTTGATTAGGATCAGCCGCTTTAGATGGGTCAGATCTTATGAATCTTTGTTGCTTTCTCTTCAAATCAGCCGGACTGTTTCTATAAGAGCTTGTATCAGGTTGGTATATTGGTGGTTGAGGTTGAGGCTGTTGTTGAGGTCCCTTTGCAGTTAATTTAGCGCTTTCCTCTTCAAAAGCCCTTGTCTTTAGTACATTAACAATTTCAAACGCAAAAGATTTACTATCTTCTAGAAAATCCTCCAATTGACCATCCAATAGCTTGACCAATTCATCACCATCAACTTTGTTATTCAACAATGCTAAAACATAGTCAGCTAACACTGCTGGATCAGCGTCTGATAGTTCACCGGCTCTTTTGACCAACCAAGGCTTCAATTTTGGAATATCCTCTTCACTGATAGGCATTGTATCTTTGAATTTTCAAATAGTAAAGCGGTAATGATCTTTAAGTGAATTTTGTACAAATTTGAGATTTATTCAAGGGATAATTTGAAGTTGTAAGAAACGATTCAAACCATTTTGGTGGTTTTTTCAAAATTCGCGGAATTTGTAAGTTAACGTCGAAACAAAGGGGAAGAAAATGACAAAAGGGGAATACTTTATTGTGACTATTGACATATAGATTAGCCCATAGATTATTGTGAAATTGATAGTTATTAAACAGACTTTTCGTTTCTCTATATGTGATTTCTAGAGCCACTTACCCTTTTGGTAACGAAAAAGCGCAAAAAGCGCAAAAAGCGCAAATTGGCGCGACTTGGCTCAACAGAGTCTCGAGATGTTCCACTAACGGGTTAAACTATAGTCTCTATTATCAAATATTTCATACTGTATTACTCAAAAGAGGGATAAAATAGCCCGATATTTTACAATTATCCGTCTTCTGTACCAGCCTCACCAAAATATCACCTGTTTCTTGATAAAATCTTCCCAAATTGATGGGTTCCTGATTACGTGCCGATTTTTTCGGAAAATTACCATGAGATGAGCACAACTTTTAAACTTATTCTCATATAAACAAGTTGCACAATCTGTTAACACCCAAATATAACCAGCCTTATTTTTCTTTAAACCTCATACCATCAACATGACATACGTTATAACGGCCATCTCGCACAGCTCGAAGATCTCACCTGGTGCTTTTCTTGACTTGCAAAAATTCATTTCATCATTACCAGTTAAAGTTAACAACATTAAGACATTAAGTGAAGATCGTGTTTTCGATTTTAGTTGTTCATTAGTGTTTAGTGATCAAAATCATACAGTAGATGAATCAGATACATTTGCCAAAATCAAAGAAGCCATTTTGGATTGGGAAAATGGTGATGAAATTGATTTAATATTTCAAAAAAATGATGAATATCGTCAAGATAAAAAATTAGTTATTTTCGATATGGATTCAACTTTAATTTATCAAGAAGTTATTGAATTAATTGCAGCTTATGCTGGTGTTGAAGATGAAGTGGAGAAAATCACCACTGCTGCTATGAATGGTGAAATAGATTTTAAAGAATCATTAGCTAGAAGAGTTAAATTGTTGAAGGGTATTGATGGTACTATTTGGGAAGATTTGAAAAAAAAATTACAATTCACCAAAGGTGATTTTGAATTAACAAAAGCATTGAAAGCAAAAGGTTGTAAACTTGCTGTGCTAAGTGGTGGATTTATTGAACTTGCAACTTTTGTTAAAGAGACCTTGGGTTTAGATTATGCATTTGCTAATAATTTAAACACTGAAATTAATTCTGAAGGTAAAAAAGTTTTTAATGGTGAAACAATTGGTGATGTTGTGGATGGTAATAAAAAGGCTGAATTAGTTAAATTTATTGCAGAAAAGGAATCTATTGATTTGAAAGCCGCTATGGCTGTTGGTGATGGATCAAATGATTTACCAATGATGAGTGTATCAGGATTTGGTGTTGCATGGAATGCTAAACCAAGAGTACAAAAATTGGCACCATCTAAATTAAACACCGATTCTATTGCTGATATCTTATACATTTTGGGTCATACAGATGAAGAAATACAGAAATTAATCAAATAGAGATCCTATATATGCATATAAAAAGTGATTTTATTACACATGTTTTTCAATTATACGACCTTTAACAACACCTTGTAATCCATTAAATAACAAAACTTCATCTCCATCTTTAACATCTTTTAAATTCACTTGTTTTTCATTAATTATCCCCTTGGTTAAAAGCATATGCCTCACTACACCACAAAGACATCCAGATGCTAATGGTGGAGTTATCCAATTTTCTTCACCAGTCTTATGATCAATAATCTTAAATGCAACATTTGTAATTGATCCTTCGGTTATTTGTGCAGCACTGTTATATAACAATACTTCTTGTGGTTCATCAGTGTCTTTTGGTAAAGAACGTATTCTTGCCTGATTATATTGATCTCTTTGTGTTGTTTTGAAAGATGTAAATGGTGAAATTTGAATAGGTTCTGAATCCAAGTAAACATTCCATATTTTAGATGAATAATTTTCCCATGAATTGAAACCATCAAATAAATTGTATCTTTGTGGAGTGAAATGAGTGGTAATTTGCACTTCACCTTTTTTATTAATTGTGAGTCTTAATCTATAAGAATTTGGTTTATCTAAAATAAGAATAGCTTCATTAAGTTTTATCAATAATTCATCTCTTGTTATTTGAAATCCAAATTTAAAATAATTCATGGCAAAATTCAAACGATGTAAATGTTCATCAAATAGAAAAAACAAATTTGAATTATCAGATGTTGGTTCGAAAAAATTTGGATCAATTGAATTAGTTAATAATGGATCATACCTTATAGTACTAAGTATTTCAAAATCTGTATCTTCATAATTAAACTCTTTGTTAACATATTGATCCTCAATTGTCTGCACAGCTTTATTGAATTGTTCCAATTTGCTAGGATCTATACTTTGTTTCACCATCTTGACTTATTCCCTAGTTTTTATATTCAGTTGTAGTATCTATTTGTCTCGTCTTTGAGGTTCGGTATTTATTTTCTAAAACACTCGCGATTCTACAATCAAAACTCAAATATATCGACAAATTCATATTAAAACATAAAGACAAATCATAAAACAGTATACATATAGAGGGTAATAATACAATAATAAAAACAGTCAACCAGCGTAGAAAGCACAACCCAGAACAGAGAAAACCCAAAATCAAGCGAAATCACTGGTGATGAATTGCTTTCTTAATTCAATTCTTCTTGCACCGTGTAATCTCTTTAAATATTCCAATCTTTCAGGCATTTCAGATTTCAAATAAGCATCATCTCTTGGAGTCCAAATACCATGAATATCCTGTGGAGGATTTTCACCAGTTTTGAGGAATAATTCAACATATTTTGGAATTAAGATTAAATCACCACAAACACTTGTTATAATGAAATAGGCAAATTTTTTTTGAATACCAGCTTCTTCATATAATGCAGTGATTAATTGTTCAGCATCATCACTTGAATATGAACGATTAACAATTTCTGTAACAACTTCAATAACACTAAGGAATGGTTGAAATTCAAAAAATTTAGCAGTAACCAAATCATCAGTTAAGAAATCATCTGGATCTGGTGGATTATTAGCCTTATTAGCAGCTGCAACAGCAGCAGCGGCGTCAGAGTTAAACAAGTTATTATTAGAATTATCTAATTGAGTTAATTCATTATGTTCACCACTAGCAAATAAATTATTAGCATCTTGAGCAGAATGATTACCAGCTGTAGTTTTTCTCTTTTTAGTAGTTTTTCTTTTTTCATATTGATTATTATGTTCTGCTAATCTTTCACCAACTTCTGAATCATTTAAATCTTCATCACCATCTCTAAATTTTTTACTTGATTTAAATAAATGTTTACCTGTGAAATTTTTAATATTTTCTGGCATTCTACCATTAGCAACTTCATCATCATAATATTCGATATATCTATCAATACCATATGGGATTGCGAATTTCCTATATCTATCTCTCCATGCAGATCTGGTATGAGATGGATGTTCTTGAGCAATAGCTTCAAGAAATTTTCCTGGTAATATAACATTTTTCGGATTTGGTTCATATTTATCACCCATTTTTTCCAATAAATTTCTCTTGACCAATGTACACAAGGTGTAATCATCTTGTGCGGTGAATTTTGTCTTTAATGTTGTTGGAAATGCATCAGCCACTGTTGGATTACCATCTTTATCTAAAATTAAATCACCATTAGCATCTGTTACGTAAACATGACCTAATTGAGATTGTAAAAAAGTTCTATAACGATAACGAACAGAGTTACCAGTATGTCTACCAATTTGATCTGCAATTTCTTTAAACAATTTATGAGTGGAACGACGATTTGGATTTCTTCTAACAGCTTCCAAGATTAAATCATCTTCCTCTTGAGTAAACCCATTCTTACTATTACTGTTAACTGGGACTCTTGTTCTTTCACCATTAGCTTTTGTCACAATCATAGTCTCTGTGGTTCCATCATCAACTTCATCCTCTTGTTCAACATTCTCTTGGGTTGAGCCCACAGGTTGAGAGGCATTTTCATTGGAATTATTACGATGATGTAAATAGGTGACCAATTGTTGAACATTCTCATGATCATTAGCAGCACTTGTATAGAGTTTATAATTCTCACGTTTTAACAATGATTTTTGCTCCACTGAATCGTATATAAATTTTGGATCAATAGTATCACGCATTGGATCGTGCTGTTTAGAGATGTAGAACCCAGCAGCTGGGTCTTCAATTATAACACCACCATGGCTTGAGATGAGCTTGACCAAGTTGTCTCTGTCCTCTTCGTTGATTGGGATGAAAAAGCTGAAAGGCTCACCTTCGTTGTTGATGAATAGCTTCAACCCTGTTTGGCTATAACATGTTAGTTAAATTCAGGGGCTAGCGAGAGATATTCCATACTCACTTCAGCAACTCGTGGTCGATGTTGTCGTTCTCGTCGTTTGGGACCGACTCGAAGGCGTCTTCAGCACTCATGTTGTGTGTTTGTTATTGTTTACGAAAGCGCAACAGGCAGTTGTGGCAGATGCTAGGTGGTGTGTGGATGCTTTAGAGGTTGGGTTATGGGTTTTTTGGAAAGGAAAACAAAAAACAAAAAACTTCACGGGAAAATTAGCATTTCCGAGGGTTTGAAATGGAAAGTCGGATATCTGGTTTGCTACAAAGGGTGGCCAATATTGTACAATTGACGTGTAATTATACTAAAACAAAATCATAGGCGAACGTGAGGGCATCTATATCAAATTTTATGTTGGTTACCAGCTTATAAGTTGGCAGTGATTTTTTGTTTCAAGGCATTTGGGTTGGCACCGATAACCTTGTCAACGACTGAACCGTTCTTGTAAAAGATGATGGTTGGCATAGCACTGACTTCTTGTTCTTGAGCAACAGCTCCAACTTCATCAACATCGATCTTGTAGAAGGCAGCATCAGAGTATTCCTTGGAGAATTTTTCTAATAATGGAGCAATCATTTTACAAGGACCACACCATGTGGCAAAGAAGTCGACAACGACTAATTTATCTTGAGCAATAGCTTGTTTGAATTCTTCGGCAGAGTTGATGACAGTGACCATTTTGATATGTGTATGTGTATGAGTTCAAGTGATTAGATTGATAATGTGTGTAATAAACGGTTTAATTCTTGGAAGAAGGATTCAATGTGGTTTTTATACGATTTCAAAATCTCACTGGATTACAAATAATCGCGATTCTTTTGCATTCTGGAAGCGTTTGGCTGGATGAAGGTATTACAAATTGGCATAATGTGTCATATGTGTCAATATGCGTCGGTATTTCCAAGAGTTTGATAGAACAATAAAATGGTATTTGTCATGGAGGCGATTTGTAATATATTTTGGTGTAAATTTGCGTGATTTTGAGCTCAAAACCATGTTGCAACATTTGGAACGAAATTCGCGTATATTATATTCAGGAGACATCTCCACAAGGCATATAACAATCAACTTAATCAGTTTGAACTGGGTTTAAAAAACTACAAAAGATGGCTCTTCAGAGATACGAAGTGAGTGTTGATAAACAAACACACAATAGACAATACTGACTATCCAGACAATCGACACAGATCCACACTTCTTCCGTGTGGTTAAATACTTGAGACCTTCAGATTATGGAACTTGGGCAATTGCAACAGCTGGTATGCCAGCTTTATTCACTTTTTGGGAACATTTAGACCCAAATAATGGTAAAAAATTCATGAAACCAAATGGTGGTGTATTAAGAGTCACTTCATTATTAGGTTTTATTGGTGGATTTATAATTGTTTATAATAAATCTACAAAGAGATTCTGGGGTGTTGAAGAAAATTCAAGAGAGGTAAAACTTGATAGATATGAAATTAAATCCAAGTTAAGTCAAGGTAAACATCCATATGGAGTTTCCACTTTACAACCTTGGTTACAAAAGATTGCAGCTGGTAATTCCAAAAATTCTCAATTAACTTTACCATTGATTCCTTGGTTTAATTTTGTTCAACATCCTTATCATGATGTTGATTTGAAAAAATATTATGAAGTTAGATCAGGTGAAGAAGATTGGGGGTTTGTATTACCACCAATTAACGAATTATCAAAATTTAACCCTACTTATTGAAACACGTTGAGTTCTACTATTTATTGACTGTAAAAGTCACACCTATTTATATCTATTTATTATTATTTATTAACTCCAATACACATGATATATCAACCAAATTTCCGGTGTAATTCGTCAAAAAGCGGTTCATACTTTTTCGATAGTTTATCAAACTTCTCTTTGACTTCTTGTTGTCCAACTTCGTCTATAAGCGACTTGAATTCTGCAATTGCACTTTCCAAATATTTGAGACTCTCTTTATTTTTTTGATCTTGATTGGATACTTTCAAAGATGAAGAGGGTACATCCGTGCTTAATTTAACTCTCTTACCATCACTTTCAGGACTATCTGAATCATCACCTTTACTTCTTTTATTCTTCCCTCTATCAGTATGACTCTCCACTTTGTTTGAATCATCAGCTTTAGCTTCCCTTGTGGCATTTCTCAAAGCTCTTCTATCAGCTTGTATTTCTCGGTATTCTGAACGAATTTTCTTTGTGCTTATACACACTGGACAACTTCTAACAAGATCAGTAACCATACTCATCGTTATAGATCCATATTCTTCCTTTAACTTTCTAAATGTTACAACGTAGCCTCTATGATCATTTCCATGTGCATGCAGGATTATATAAGGTATAATCAATGGATGAGGTACAATTAAATTTGTCTTTTCTCTGGACCTAATCTCATCTGAATCAAAATCATACACAAAATTTCTTTTCAAATGTCTTGAATATGCAGCAAGTTTTTGCTTGTGTTCTGTATCCTGAATAATTTTAAAATCTTCTTTGGTTCTTGGTGTTATATATTGAATCCAATCTTTAGTCTTGAAATTATTACCCTTTAGTTCTTTCAAAAATATGTAATCCTCTGGAGACACAATCAATGAAGGTATTGACCTAAGTGAATGTATAAAAGCCACAGAGTCTATAATGTAATCATCATAAAATTTAGATAATATTCTGTCCTCAATTACCACATCTTTCAGGTGACTTGGTAAAAGTTCAGAGACTTGTTCTTTATAAGACTTGAAGCTTGGCAAAGGGTCGGTTTCATCATCGCTTGTAGGTTTCTCAGACTTTATGGACTCATCTCCAGAGTCATAACTTGGTGAACTTTCAGAAATTTCATTCTTTTGATCTTTCTGGGGTGAAAATGGTTTTGAAAAGGCACCAACAAATTTAGAGGTCCAACTGCCAACTCTCCCATATATACCGTCTTCGCCTGGTGTATCATTGTTTTTGGAAGGGCTTGGAGTGTTTTTAGAGCTGGACATTTGGTTAAATTTCTCTTTAATCGATAACTTATAACTTTCAACTGTCACATATCAATTTGAAGTTCAAAATTCAAGTACACAAATGACTAAGCATTTCCGGTTAAGCCACACATTTTGTTGATGAATCTTTGATGCTTTCATGAAAATCGAAAACTACTTATCGAAAAGTTGGAAAAATTGGGTAATTTCAAAATCGATAAGCTATCCCTGGAGGACTTGCAATTGAGAAGAATAACAACCAGTCATCATGCCAACTAAGCTAAACATCCTAGTGCCTGTCAAGAGGGTCATTGATTACGCCATCAAACCAAGAATCAACAAAACTAACACCGGTATTGAAAAAACAGGTGTGAAATTCAGTATTAATCCATTTTGTGATATTGCTGTGAGTATTGAAGTACATGGATCAATTGGGAGATAAACTAACAGATGTGTATTAGGTTGAAGAAGCTATTCGTATCAAAGAGGCTAATAAAGGTCTAGTGAATAAGATTCATGCTGTTTCAATTGGTCCAACTAAAGCTCAAGATATTTTACGTCAATCTTTAGCTAAAGGTGCTGATAGTTCAACTTTAATTGATGTTGGTGAAGAAGAAATCGAACCATTATCAGTAGCTAAAATTTTGAAACAAATTGTTGAAAAAAATGAATCAAACTTGGTTATTTTGGGTAAACAAGCCATTGATGATGATTCAAATCATACTGGTCAAATGCTTGCAGGTTTATTAAAATGGCCTCAAGCTACAAATGCCGCTAAAGTGGAAATCAAAGACGATGAAGTCTACGTCACAAGAGAAATTGATGGTGGTGAAGAAATTGTTAAATCTAAATTACCTTTAATTATAACAACTGATTTACGTTTAAATGAACCTCGTTATACTACATTACCAAATATGATGAAAGCTAAAAAGAAACCATTGGAAAAATTAAAATTGAAAGATTTCGAAGTTGATACAACTAAACGTATTGAAGTATTAAACGTGGAAGAACCTCCTGTTCGTAACGCTGGTATTAAAGTTAACAATGTTGACGAATTAGTTGCTAAATTAAAAGATTTGAAAGCTATCTAGAAGGAAATGGAAATAGGCAATACATAGAATATAACGTCGTACGAATGATATAGAAGATTTTGTAGAGTTTAGATACCGAATCGCATATTCTGTCCTTTATCGGTAATATTTTTCGAAGACTCGGAATAATAACCCCGTACTTTTTCTATTATAACCATACAACACAATATCACCACAAAAAGGTCAAACAATATCGATACAATGGCCACTCTTAGCAAGACAATTGACTTCCTCGAGCCAATAATCAGCAAATATAACTTCACAGAAAAACCTCTAGTCATCAGCATCTCAGGACCCCAGGGATCTGGCAAATCATACCTTTCAGCAAAGCTAACACAACATTTAACCAGAACTTATCCAACTTTGAGATCAATAACTATATCCACTGATGATTTATATTTGACTCATAGAGATCAGAAACAATTGACTGAGGAACACCCAGGTACCAAGTTACTCAATGGGAGAGGTCTGCCAGGTACACATGATGTTGAATTGGGGTATACCTTAATATCCAAGATTGTCAATAAAGAGATTGGATTTAAAGTACCAACTTATAACAAAGCAGCTTTTGGTGGTAAAGGGGATAGATATGAAGAAGAATTTTGGCAAGTTGTGGAGAAACCAGTTGATATATTAATTGTGGAAGGGTGGTTCAATGGATTTTTACCATATGAAGGTAAACAGGAGATTGAAGATATTTATGCTAGTTCTCAATTACTTAAAAACTTCCCAATTGATGATATTTTTGAAGTTAATGCTTTATTAGATCAATATGTTAAGATTTGGAATTTTTTCGATGTTAATATCTTCTTTGATACAGAGGATATTAATAATGTTTATGATTGGAGAATTCAACAAGAACATGAATTGATAGCTACTCATGGAACAGGGATGACTGATCAACAAGTGAGAGATTTCATAAATAGATACATGGTGGTTTATGAATTATACTATAAGGATTTTATTAAAAATGGTTCACCTGCTACACCGCAAAATCAGAATTTTAGAATAAAATTAAATGCAAATCGTGGTATTAATACCACAGAGATTTTTTAAATTTCTGAGCTTAAGGTTGTTTGTTGAGCATCATCTGATAGCAAACTTATTATATTTGAATCTGGTTCATATGAACAAGATGAAGGTGTCATTGCCTGGTGTAATTGACGCTTTTTGAAGTTGGAAGATTTGTAAAATGGATCATTGTAGTTATTTGTAACATCTTGTAACATTCCTTTTTTTCTTGTTTTATAAATTTTGGGTAGATTACCTTGCATAAATACAGGTTCAGCTAATGTCACTGTTCTTCTTGTTCTTATTGAGCTAGTTTTATTTGAATTGGACTTTTTTGGTTGTGCAGGTCTACCTCTTTTCCTACCAGAACTCACTTGTGATTTTTCTTGCGACTTTTTCAATGAAGGTGCTGTAATCTGAGAAGTTTGAGTTTCAGCGACATATGAACTATCTGGGGTCAATGGTCTCAATGTAGCTCCACTATTAGAAATACTCTTACTAATTGCAATGTCTGTCTTTAATTTAATAAAATCTGTAGAAAGTTTTTCTTGTGATTTGCAAAGCGTTTTCAATTCAAATCCAAAATCAACTTGTAAATTTTGAATATCCTCCACTCTTCTCAAGCATTTGGTCATTGTATCATTTAATTGTTGTATATTTGAATTCACTTGCCTTTTCATCTCATCCGCTTTTGCTGTTTGAGTGTTCATATGTTGAAGACTTTTGATCACGGTCTGAACTTTCCTACTCAATGCCATCACAGCACGATCATCACTTGATCCAGTATTGGTATTTCCAACCTTTTCAACACAAAGTTTTGTTTCTTTTAGCGTATCAAATATTTGTGGTAAAAGTTTATCGTTTGATGAATCAGAACGGCCCTTTAGGTTTGACATTGCTTTAGTGGCAGTCAAGAACTTTGAGGTAGCTGTGCTGAAGCGATTAATACTACCATTGAGGAGCTCAGTGGAGGCATCTTTCCAATTAATAAATTCATTCTTGAGGTCGTCAGATGTGTTTTTGATAGATTCTGAATTTTGTGTCATTTGAGCTGTCAAAGTTTTAGCCTTGTCTCGTAGATCTATCGATTCCAACTCCAATCTCCCCGCCCACGTCACCAACTCCTTGTTGATGGCATCCTCATCTATCTCAATAGCCTCTGTACTCAAATTGTTGTCCTTTTCATTATCATCGTCATCGTCTCCATCGTCAGTATCACCTTCGAAATTGACAAAGTTCTTCATCATCAGCTCTGAAGTTTTATCAGGGACAGCAGAAGAGCTGATCTTGCCACTAGATTTTGCACTCATGATACTTTTTCTGTGTCTTTTATATAATCCTGTCCTACCAAACAAATTGTTTTCATGAATGTTCAAATTTCTGGGGGAACCAAGCTTTTATATGTCAACATTAGCCGCCGAGTCAAAATCAAAACATGAACTAAAAGCTGTGAGAATAAACTTACAGAAGAAAACAATGTCACCAAATTGGTTCATGAATCATCTATTTTTCTATACTTATTGATCATTTGTTTCCACAATGCTTTGCATCTTCGATAACTCTGTGTATGTCTTTGGAACAGATCCTTTCGCTGGAGATCTTGTCACATCAACACGAGGTATGTCTTCAGCAAAATCTTGAAACCATGGGTGACTAATAGCTTGTTTGATATTTAGTCTATGGTCTGGATCAACAACAAGCAGCTTTGAGATAAGATCTAGAGCCAAATCATCTATTTGGTCGAAATATGGACTGTAAAAGGCATATTTACCAGCGACAATTTGCTCTCTCATAGAAGGTGGACCAAGTTCATCACTAAATGGTGGGAATCCAACAAGACAAACATACAACAATACACCTGCACTCCAAAGATCAATGTTTTTGGAATATTTTCTAGTTGATCCCAAAACCTCCGGTGCAACGTAAGCTGGTGTCCCACATAGTGTATTTGTGAATTTCAATTCACCAATGAATTTAGCCAAACCGAAATCTGCAATTTTAACAGAGACATCCAATTCTGATTCATCCCAAGGACCTGTGGCCTTTTGATCTGGTGAAGTTCTATGTGTGATGTTTAACAAGATGTTTTCTGGTTTGATATCTCTATGAATGATATCTCTATCATGAAGATATAAAAGTCCACTCATCAATTGTTTGAAAATTGCCTTTGTTTCGTTCTGTCTTAAATTCTGTTTTCTAACAATTCTAGTGAAAAGCTCACCATCATTGACTTTTTCCAACACTAAATACGTAGTGAAAGTGAACTTGTTAATCGGTTCGTTATACGTACCAATTAATTTCACAATATTTGTATGCTGTATACTCATCAAAACTTCAAGTTCTTGATTAAACTGTTTTGAACTTTTGGCATCATCAATCTTTTGCGGTTTGAAGATCTTCACAGCGTATGACTGACCAGTTGTTTTGTTGATTGCTTCTTTAACAACAGCATAATGTCCAGCACCTAATTGCTTACCAACAACATATTCATCGAAGAAGGATGCTTTTGCTTTGAAATTGTTGCTCACATCTAGGTTCTCTTTACCATCGATTTGCTCTTCATCTCTTTTATATTTGAAAATGAATGCACCACTTTTAGCAAAATTGATCTTATCACCATTTCTCAAAAGAACACTCTCATTAGAAATCCTAGATCCATTAACAAAAGTCCCATTGGAACTATGATCAAGCACATTCAAGAATTGAGACTGTAAAACATCGTTCCATACAGGAAGAAACTCACAATGCTTAGTTGAAATATCTGAACCTTTCAGCACAATATCATTTGCTCTGCTTCTCCCCACAACAACGCTGGACTTACTGGGTATCACTATATGATCCGAGTCGTTCAAGCTGTAGAGCTTACCGATATGTGTCGCCACCGTGGTGTGCGATCTCTTTAGTGCGTCAGATCCTTCATCTGAGTAGTTTCTGATCTAAAATATAGGTTGTTAGTGATCTTGGACTCATGAGTTGAAATAGCCATATACTTACTCTTTTGTTACCAAGTGGTGTCACCGACATCTTTGGCAGTTGAAGAGTTGATGCTTGTGATTGAATCAAGAAGAAGAACTATTCATACGGAATCGAGTAGATCTTTACAGGTGAAATTTTTTGACAGACATGCGATTAATTTTTGTAAACAAACGCGAAGCGTACACGCCAAAAAAATAAATAAAGACGTGTGTCACCAAAACTTAAACTTAAACGAAAACAAAAACACTTTCTTATTACAGAAACACTCTACTCAATTAACGTTTATCAATTAAAACACTTTCAAGTCCCGCTCTAGTGTAATAATGGACCACAATAGTCGTCGATCTTCAAGACCTCCAACATATACTTGAGTTCCTTCAGGTTTTTAGATTGAGGATCCCAATCTTTATAAGATCCAATGAATTTGGCAACCCATATGCCAGAATTGATATTTTTGATTTTTTTGAAATCATCAATGAATGCATGCAATGTCCATATCAGGTTATACTCGTTATCAAGAATCGAATCGTTGATTATATCAGATGTAATTCTTTTTGGTTGCAATAAACTGGTTGTGTTTAAAGAGTTCTTGATAGCATTATGAAAATCATTTTTATCCAAATGATCCGAATTGTTATTGATTGATGTGAAAAACTTGTTCAATTGTAAAAGTAGTCTTGTAGCTGAAAGCCCAAGGTTATGTGCAATCAATAGGATCTGTAATAAGTAGACTTCAAATGTGTTTTCATAGTCACATTCCAGTATATGAATCGATCTGAAAATATTTGGATGCTTTAGATGAATGGCCAAAGATCCCGGAATATCATTGAGCGTTCCAATTATAGTCAACTTGACGTTATAGTGTTCAAGCAAATTGATCAATATACGATTGAAATCTGGACAATAACCAACTGCAGCTTTGTTAGCCTCGCTTGTATATGGTCCTGGTATTATACCATCCACACTGAGTAGCCCGAATTTCTTAGTATTGGTGAAAAGATTTCTCTCAATTAATATATCCATGATCTTGGCAGCTAGTGGGACAGAATTGTCATATCCTGCAAAAAATACAAAATCAATTTTTTTAAAATGCTCTCTCCAATTAATTAACAACTTGAATAAATCTTCTGAAGAATTCTCTGTGATCTTAGCAGACTCTAGCGAGACACTCTCAATTTGGTAGTCAAAACTTGTCTCTTTATCGGAATACCAATCCTTGACAGACTCAACAGCCAAAGAACTCAATGTCTTCGCAGAGAATGCTGGTTTGTTCGTCTTCGAGCCTCCAACAACGGACACGACTAATATATACCGTATTAACGGCTTATGCAAGTTTTTTTTGATATATAAATGTTTTTCTGTGGGATAGTTGAAGTATAATTGGGTCGCTATTCTAACCTTGGTCTTGTTCGTAATCTCTCGATAACATTCATTAAACTTGGGCACAGATTCTCCCATAGCGTTGACTTTTTTTGTTAGATGAACTGGGTATTTCGTAACTTCAACGGGAGATGCTTCAGTTTTGGTATCTAGCACTGAAAGCTCACCATCTATTCCATCGTTAAAATGATTTTGATACCATGCCCAAACGGCATCTGGATTTTGAATTGCCTTTTTCGCTTCCTTCAAATTACGTTTCAGCTCTATAGAGCTCAACATATCTTGATTCATGTTTTCCTCACTGTGTTGCTTCTTGGGCCAAATCCAACTAAACCAACCATTATCCGAAGGCGTTGATGAAGTCAGTGTAGAGGAATGTTCGGATTGATTATCGTGACTGTAGTGTCGTGTATGAATGGCTGATAAGCGGTTTGCTGGATAGCTGATGGTGTCTTGCGACAGATAAGACAGTGGATTGAGCCAACTTTGCCAATGCGTTTGCTGCGATGGAGGTGGTTGTGATTGTATTATTGTTCCTTCTGGGAAATTGATTGTGTCGTCGTCTCCATTTTGCTTTGAAGACCCTACATCTGATTCTCTGCTTGCCGTAGGTGGCTCCTCTAGGCCTCTAACTTCTAGCGGATCGACAGACGACAGCTTTCTCGAGCCATTCTCTAGCGAGCCTTGCTTCTTCTTCCAGTAGTTCCACTTTGATGACAGGTTTGAGGTTGTTTGGTCGTTTTCGGCAGACTCCTGTGTGCTTCTGACAGTCAAGTCTGAGGCAGCCTCAACGTTTTGTATCACGCCTGATTCCATCAATCAATAAATAGCACCTATATTGCAAGAAAACGTTTGAATGGAGGCTTCGAAAATGTGCGTTGTTGTTGGTTTCCAGAAGGCACAATCGTATAGTCAAATTGTGAATTCGCGGCCTTTAAGAAAGTGTTTTACCGCTGAGATAACAATCAACAATTCGAACAACTTGAACAGAAACAGAAACAAAACAGAAAAAGCACAGAACAGAAGCAGAATGGCGGCTAATGATTCTTGGGAAACAAAGTTGTTGAAATCTTTCGAGGAAAGAGACAGAATCGAGAAGCCTACAACTGGTGTTTTCCCCAGCAGTGAGTGTGAAAGCGATGTCCCAGAGAAACCATGCTAACTTTATAAAGTGGTGGCACTTCACAATAGATTGTCTGTCGCTGAAAATCAATTGTCCAAGCTGAAATCTGAAGATACTCAAAGGTGAGTCTTGAAGCTCGAGTGATTCATGATCTTGTGCAGTACTAACTCCCCGTAAAGCGAACTGCAGTCGATTTTAGCAGAAAATGAAAATCTCAAGACACAACTGGAGTCTACTAGAGAAGAACTGAGGAAATTCAAAGACACTGGTAGAGCGAAAGATTCAGAGAATTTGAAGCTCAAGAGAGAGAATGCATCGTTTAATAAAGCCATCACAAGACTCACATCCAAACTAAACAACCAAAACGAAGAATATTCACACAAGAACAAGTCGATAGAACTCATAAATGACGAGCTTGTTTCATTGACAATTCAAAACAATTTATTATTTGATAAGACAGAGAAATTAGAGAAGGAGAATGCTGATTTGGTACAACGATGGATCGAAAAAGTCAAATCAGATGCGGACAGAATGAATGAGGCAAATGCCTTCTTGGAGTCTTATGGATCAAAGTGATATCAATAAGGATATCTGAATCTTATCCTGACCATTACAACTCAATTAATATATGGTTGGTTCTTCTTTGTTCACAAAAGGTGCCAAAAGTCGTTTGGTAAGAGCAACAAAATACTTTGATTTTCTTTTACCGCGAAAATTGAAAAAAAAATTGAGAGTCGAGAGATGAGTCTTTGGAAAACGTCTCATAACGAAAATACATATACAAGGTATTTGTTCGAGAATATTGATTTGACAACTATTCATTCATTCTTAAAATCATTGAAGCCATAAAACATGTCATCATTTGGTACTTTATTCCGTGTCACCACTTATGGTGAATCCCACTGTAAATCAGTTGGTTGTATTGTTGACGGTGTTCCACCAGGATTAGAATTAACAGAAGGTGATATTCAACCACAATTAACTAGAAGAAGACCAGGTCAATCTAGACTTTCCACTCCAAGAGATGAAAAAGATCGTGTTTTCATTCAATCTGGTACAGAATTTGGTAAGACTTTAGGTACTTCCATTGGTATGTTGGTCGCTAATGAAGATCAAAGACCAAAAGATTATTCAGAAACTGATTTATATCCAAGACCTTCTCATGCTGATTTTACTTACTTACAAAAATATGGTATCAAGGCCTCATCAGGTGGTGGTCGTTCAAGTGCAAGAGAAACCATTGGTAGAGTTGCTGCAGGTGCTATTGCTGATAAATTTTTGGAAAAGGCTAACAATGTTGAAGTTGTTGCCTTTACTTCTCAAATTGGTTCAGTTAAAATGAATAGAGATGTTCAAGATCCAAAATTTATTGAAATTTTAAACACAATCACAAGAGATGAAGTTGATGCTGCAGGTCCAGTGCGTTGTCCAGATGCAACTGTTGCACAAGCCATGGTTGAAGAAATTGAAAAATATAGAGACTCTAAAGATTCCATTGGTGGTGTTGTTACATGTGTTATCCGTAACTGTCCAATAGGGTTGGGTGAACCAGTCTTTGATAAATTAGAAGCTGTATTGGCTCATGCTATGTTATCTATTCCAGCCTCTAAAGGTTTTGAAATCGGTTCAGGTTTTGAAGGTGTTCAAATCCCAGGTTCCAAACATAATGATCCATTTTATTTGGAAGAAGGTAGTGGTAGATTTAGAACCAAAACCAACAACTCTGGTGGTATCCAAGGTGGTATTTCTAACGGTGAAAACATCTATTTCTCAGTTGCTTTCAAATCCGCTGCCACTATCAGTAAAGAACAACCAACTGCTCAATACAATGGTAGTAAAGGTGTGTTGGCTGCTAAAGGTAGACACGATCCAGCTGTTACTCCAAGAGCTATTCCAATTGTGGAAGCTATGGCTTCTATTGTTTTAGCTGACCATTTGTTATTGCAAAAATCAAGAGAGTACACAAAGAGCATTTTAAATAACTAAAGATGATATCATCTGTATAATATAAGTTAGATATGAATAGTTTGTTGTAATTTTTTCGTTTCAAATAGCCTATATTGTGTAATCCGGGAACCCGACTTTCCCCGACGAGAAGATTTCGCGGGAACCCGAATTCGGACGGGGCCTTTTGAGCGCGTCGCGGTCTTACGGGGAAGTTATTGCTGGTATAAATACTTTGAGTTTGGCAATTTAGAACTAAACCTGGGGTTATTAAGTTTTAAATTAGATATCAACAATTGAAAATGGTCGCTGATACTATACTATACCACCCAACATTGAAGAAGCTTATTAAATACTTAGATGCTACTGCTGGTAGAGAAAAATCTTTCCGTTTAGTTCAGTATTTGGTTAGATTTTTAGCCTTCCATGCTGCTCAAAGAGGTTCTTTTGAATTAGCAAAAATATTGAAATCTATACAGAATCAGGCTGCTTTCATTAGAAAAGGTCTAAGATTCTTAAAACCATTGAATCATGCACAAGATGCTGCTAAGGCCTATGACAATAGATTATCAGACTCCTTGATTAGAGCCACTGTTGTCTTGAAAAATTTGGCCTATTTCGGTTACTTGTCATTAGACTCTGTTGCTTGGTTTAAACTAGCTGGTTTAGTTTCGAATAAAACATTACCAAAAGCTCCAAAATGGGCCAATTGGTTCTGGTTTGTTGGATTAGTTGCTGGATTAACAAATGATTTACGTAAAATCTCCATAACCAGTTCTAAATTACAATCATTAGATGAAAAAGATGGCGAGAAGGCCAAGAGCATTGAATTGGAGAATTACAAGGCTACAAAGAGATTATTCTGGGATTCTTGTGATTTCTTTGTCGTTTTGAACAACTTGAAATTCTTGAACTTTGATGAAGGTGCTATTGGGTTGGCTGGTACCATCACCTCTGTCTTTGGTGTCCAAGATGTCTGGAACAACACCAAGATCTAGATATCTGGGTTATAGATCTATAATGAACGTATATTATCTTTGAAATTGATTAAATGTAACTGAGTAGTTTATCGAGCGTGGCCCTAAACCGAAAAATGTTCGCGATTCTGTGAGTTACGAAAAACACAACATCAATATGAAAGAGTAGGTATAGGTTTCAGCGTGGACAGAGGGCTATTTGAATCAAAAAAGAATCCATTTTATCGTGAGACTTGGCTTTCTTGAGGTCCAAGGTGTCTTTCATTCTAGTTCATCAATTTTAATTACCCGTTGAAGCTTAAAATCCATCAATTTAGAGCCATTTAAGAATCACCGAGCGTTACTTACTAGCACCATGTCAGTCAATTCTCAAGACACTAATAAAAGGTCTTATAACGACATGAAAATCGGTATACCTGTTAATGGGGTCGCTGTGAATGGGACACGTCAACAACATCTTCAACAACAACAACATAGATCTTCACCATTGGCACAACAACAGCAACAACAACGACAAAATCAATTGAATGGTAATGCACATGGTATAACTTCAATGAGAAGTCCAAGTCAGAAAAGGGTTTATAATTTTGCAGAAACTACACAGGAGCTTTTGAAAAAATATGAAAATGTTGAACCAAGTTTAGAATTTCATATTCATGAAAATCATTACAGATTTGGGAATCAAGTGGGTATTATATGTGATTTTCTTTATTGTGAATTATGTTTTGACTAACTTTAATACAGGATGGTAATATATCCAAGACCAGTCAACTTGTGAAGGACTTTCTCGAGTATGTAGCGAGGGAGGAAATACCACATGCTATTGTGGAAGTTTTGAGAGATGCAGGTATAAGATTCTATGAAGGTTGTATAATCTTGAAGATATTTGATCATAGAAATTCTATTGATAAAGAAGAGATTAATGAAACTACAAAGCAAAAAGAAGTGAAGAAAGTACCGCGTTCTTTTAGAACATTATTGAAACCAACACAATTATCATTATTTTATGATTTATTATATCAAACAGATTCTGCTCTGCAAAGATTTAGTGATCAATTGGGTATATCTATGGAATCTGAAATCTTGTCATTGACAAAGAGAAATTTGGATTTAACAGTGCCCTTTAATCCATATAGTTTACCACCTGAGTTAAGACCTGAATCTGGATTTCCGAAAGTCAATGAAGAGACTGGTGAAGTAATACATAATCATAGATTAGAATCAACGGATCCAAATTCCAAAGCTTTTAAACCATATAAGGATTTACATGATGATTTACCTCAACAGAACTCTGAATATGAACAATTTATGTTGATTATGAATGATAAGGGAAATAATTCACTTGGTGATAGTGGAAGTGATCCAAGTCAATTCACTAGATTAAGATTTGTTGAACAATATAGAATTAAAAAGGAAAAATTAAAACAACAATCAATGTCTGCAAATTTATCAAGTCGACCATTTGGTTCAAATAGTAATAATTTGACACCTCAACAACAACAACAATTACAACAACAACGATTAATGCAATTACAACAACAACAACGTATGCAAAACATGAGTCCTTTACAACAACAACAACATTTACTGAATCAACAAAAGGCCATGGCTCAACAACAATTACAACAACAGCAACAGCAACAGGTACAACAACAACATACACAAGGTCAAGTACCCGATGATGAAGATGGTAAAAAGACTAAAAAGCCTAAAAAGGCCAAGAAGAATGCCACGGGGAATAATAATGCTACTGCTGGTAAGACATTACCAGGATATTCAGGAAAAACATTACCAGGAACAAGTGAAGAAGCACCAAAGAAGAAAAGAGGTACATATAAGAAGAAGAATAAAGATACAAAGAACCCTGGAGCTACTAATTCTGGTAATTAGTGTTTTTTTTAGATACGTTAATTTGAATTGTACTGGATGTGTAGATCATATTATTCTCTATTTACAATTGCCTTTATCAATGCAAATACACTTTCTCTATCTTTAACTTCATGAATCCAAAATCCAAAGATATCACCTTCAATATTTTTAATAATGATATAATCTGTTTGATATTCAGTTTTAATTTCTGGAAGTCCCAAACTTTTTGAATCTATTGTACTTAATAAACCTAAACTAAAATTTTCTGGATTGGTACGATTCATTATTATAACACCATGATCGAAAATATCATCAACTTCAGCCTCATCTTGACTTTTACCCCTCGAATACACGGCCATCACTCCCTGATAGTCCATTTTTTCCCATTCTTGCTCTTCATTGAATTTATAAAGTTGACAATGAGATGTATGATATAGTAAACTTGTAATTTTGGGGTCATAACGACCAATAACGTTGTATGTTAGGGTCTTGGTGTAAAGACCAAATTCGTTGTCTGCTATCACGGTCTCTTGTGGTACCGGTGTCGTGGAGCCACTCTGTATCTCTGCCATTGTGGTTGATGTTGATTTTGATGTTGATATAGATTATAGATGTTGATGTTATTCATAAAATGATATAATACATCCCGCGAAAAGGCCGGGCTCAAGACCAGATGAATAGCTATGGTATAAAACAGCTGAGATTACACTTTGAAGAGCCATTGAGTTATTTTAAAGGTGTTGTACTGTGTCAGCGAGGTCAATTGACCTGTTGAGGTATCGTTAAAGTGGAAACTACATCAGATGACACTTCAATATTGTTTAATGTTATTACATATTTGCCTAGATTTGCTTTAAAATCTCTTCAGCCTTGGTGACATCTAAACCAAAGTTATCTGGCTCGACAATCTCCTTTTTAACTTGACCGTCTTCGACAATCAAGACGAATCTCTTGTTTCTGACACCACCAAAGAATGGGGTGGCATCGACGGACAAATCAGCAGCCTTGGAGAAGTCAGCTGAAGGATCAGCAATGAAACGGACCTATTGGGTTGTTAGTTGAGAGTCCTGGTTCTGTGTAAGCTTACTCACTTCGCTGTCTTTGGCAAGCTGGTCGGCCCAGGCCTTGGTGACGAAGGCGTCGTTAACAGCAGTGACAAAGATCTTGTATCCTTTAGTCTTGAATTCGTTCAAACTGTTGACGAAACCTGGAACGTGACTGGCAGAACAAGCTGGAGAGAATGCACCTGGAACCCCAACAATGATGCTTTTACCCTAGAGGAGTTAGTATTGCTATATCATATTGTGCAAAGCCACTCACAGTCTTGGTCAATTGGGCCAAATCGACTTCATTACCTGGAGATCCCTCTCTCAGAGTGGAAACTGATGGGATGGAGTCACCAACTTGGATCAAAGAAGGAGCATAGGATCTGAAGCCACGAGAAATGGTGGACTTTGGGGCTCTGAGCAAGTTGGAACGGAATTGAGATAGCATTGTTTGTGTGTAACTGAGTTTAACTGAGTTTAATGTTTTGTCAAAGGGAGTGAAAATTCAAAGTTGCACCTTGATTTTCAAATTCATACCCATACTTCCGATTTGAAAAATGTGTAGATGTTGATCGCTTACAAAGAAATCAACAATTCCACAACATGATGAGCATTCACAGGGTTATACGACGTTTCCAGTCGACAAGCTCGAAAATAGAAGGGAAAAAATGGATTGAGCAGCTTGAATTGTCGAAAATACCACAAAACGAGTTCAAAATCTCTTATAGCAGGTCATCTGGTCCTGGAGGTCAAAAAGTTAACAAAACCAGCTCAAAATGCACAATCCAATTGAATGATATAGATTTGGCATTATGGATACCCACAGAGATCAAAACGCAGCTGAAACAGAATGGGTTCAGATATTTGACCAAAACCAACGGAATAGTGGTTCAAGACGATACACAAAGATCAAGAGAGATGAATACTGATCAATGTTTCACCAAGTTGATTCAAGAGATTAAAAAAACAGTGTTCTTCGAAGGAGAGGCAAGTCCAGAGGACCAAAAAAGATGGGAAGAGATACGTAAGAGTGCAAATGAGAAAAGACTCAGGGAGAAACAGAGAAATTCACAGAAACGACAACTACGGAAGGAAAAATTTTAATCTTAAATGCTCATCTATGAAATTAGTCTATGATAATGATTTACCCTTTTGTAGCCAAAAATCTCTTCTAACGTCTTTGGATAGACTTGAATTTGATGATTTTCTTTTAATCTCTGTTTCATCACTTGATTCATCATCAATCCCCATTAATTTATCGACATTTGGTTTGGGTTTGGAAATTTTTGTCTTTTCTTTTGATTTCTCTTTCAACTTATCTTTTGATTTATTCAACTTGTTTTTGTTAGTCTTTTGTAACTCATCATCAGATGAATTATCATCTTCATAAAAAATTGTCTTACTTTTAGATACTATACTAGCAGAATCATCATTTAATGCTTCATTAATAACTAATGATCTTTCATCATTAAAATCTCTTTCAGCACCTTTATATCTAACAACATTACCCAAAATGGATTTACCAATTCTTTGTTTAAAAGTGGCAGCTTCTAAATCATAACATCCATTTGTTAATAATTCATATGCACCAGCAAATGCCTTCTTAATATCTCTTATATTGAAAGAACCTCTACTGATATTATTTGATGGATCTGATGGATCTTGAATAGATAAGGCAAAAGGTGAACGACCTTGTAAATCTGGATAATATTTCTTATTTAAATAACAAACATTATCATCTTCAACACAAATTGCCACATTATCATAACCAAAATTTTTACCATATAATTCAAAAAATTCAATTAATAAAACTCCTAAATTTTCATATGGTGATATATTTAAAGTGGATAATCTTGGATGTAATTTTAAAAATGAATAAACAAGACATATAATAGAATACCCACCAAGTCCACCCACATGGACATTGTTTAATTTTCTAGATGATAAGAATTGCTTAACGATTAATACAATTTCTCTTAACCCTGGTGTTTCACTCATCCATGATCGTATGGTCTTTGCTGCATCTATACCATTAGTTCTTTCAAATGAAACATCAATATGAATATTTGAATGAGTTTCTGTAAATTTAATAATTGGTACTTTGGCTTTTGCAATAACTTCAACATTTGTAGCAAGATTTTTCCTCTTTAGATATGAAGATAATGAATATAATGAATTTCTTGAATCATAACCACCATTTGATGAAACTATAACCATATCAATATCTGAACCTGGTAGATATAAATCTGTAGCGTATGAACCAAACACATGGACTTCACAATCTTTCCAAAAATCAGTAATTGCCTCTCTAAGGATCCGTACTGTTGTGTTTCTCATTTCAATTTCTTCTTTAGAAGGTGAGATATATGCGATGAAATCCTTGATTTCTAGAGTTAACCAATCAGCAATTTCCTTCTGTTTGGAATGGTCGTGTTCTTTGATCCATGGAACATCATTCTTTACACGTTTGTTACTACTAATGTTTGTCTCTTCATCATCCATAGAATAAGCATCTTCATCATTTTCAAGTTGATCTTGTTCATCATCATCTGAATCAGAGAAATTTAAAGAAATGAAATCATTATTATCATCAAGATCGTTCCCCTTTTTAACCTCAGCTTGTACTTGTGGTTGTTCTTTGGGTATCTGCTTCACTTCTTCTACTGATTTATCATTTGTATAATCACTTTCATCATCAACCAGTATCACATTATTATCACCTTCATCACTATGCTCCACATCTCTCTTGATTTTCTTCCTACCGGTATCGCCACCATCCTCACTATCCTCTTCACTTGAAATATCATCATCTCCCAGTGTTTCATATTGGTTTTCATGAGATTTGTTATTGAAAACATCAAATGATCTCTTTAGTTTATTACTCGAATTCTTGATGAATTTCCCAAACTTCTGTCTTTTCCCATTGGACTTGTCCAGCTGCGGTACCGCAGAGTTCTTTGCAGAGTTTCTCATACTCGTCAACAGACTCAAATCTTGATTTATTCTTTTCTCAGCTTATTTATGCTTCATTTTATCGTACTTGATGTCAAATTTTTTTTAAACCGGAAAGACGGTTGGTTCGGGGACTACACATATAATAATCAATTATATCAAAGAAAAGCAAGTATTAAAAAATTCAGTCAATGTTCTTCCAGCTTCCTCTAAAATCGTGCTTGACGTAGGAAAGCTCTTCGTTTGGGGTGATCTCAGTCATGTCGTTTTGTGCGTTGAAACTGTTGATTGGGAGGATCAGTACATCGTCATAAAGTATCGGTTCCACGATTCTTGTAAAATTTGTCCATCCAATAAATTTCCCATTTTGCGTGTCAATTGAATTCCTCTCAGTGTGGTAGTAGTCAAATTCGTAATGCTTGAGTTTTGGCTCAGGGTTGTGATTGATCATAATGGCACTCTTGAATATCCTGTTAAGATGGTTGTATATGGTATCTGTGAAAATACCTGGGCCTGTCCAGTTTAGCACAGTGAAGACAGAGTGTAATGTATGATATTCTCCATCGATCTTGATATGTTTCAACCGGTCATTATATTTGTTCAATGTGAGGTCCACTATTGAATGGATTAATTCCCTTAATATCGGATGACCAATCTTCGCTTTGAAAGTCCATTGGCAAAACTGCACACGACGAGCCATTTTGTATCTCCATTCTGCAATATCCAAATCACCTTCAATGCCCAGAACGAATCCAACATTTGAATCTGATATCTGTAGCAGTTTATTTAATTTGGAAGGATTTGAATCAATCCATTGATCAATGGGTTTTAAATTTGATGTATCAATATCCGAGTAGACACCACCTTGGGCAAAGATCAATAGATACCTCAAAAAGTCAAATTTTAGAATACTTTTAGGTAAAATCCCCCATGTCTTTATTATCTCTGGGAAATCGGCATATAGCTCATTGATCAAAGGTTCTAGTTGATCATCAGTTATTAGATGATAAGTATATCCCTTTTGAGAAGACCATGACTCTATATACTTGATCAAATTCCCATTTGTAATTTGCTCCACTGGTTCTTTCCACGTTTGCCATATTTGCCTTGGTATAGAGGATCTTCTATCATAGGGGAATTTGCGAGCCAGTCTGGATCTCAGGTCATCTTCTGGGTACTCCTGGACGTAGTCTTCAAATTTGTCCAATTTCTCATTGTCCTTATTAACTTTTAACAATCCAGGGTTTATGATGGCCGCATTTTGGAAGAACGTCAGGTAAAGCACCAGTGCAACCAGAAGTACAGCAGCAGTCTTCCTACCGTTGAGCCGTAGAGCATTCAGTTTGACTCTTTTGAGGAATGTAGCAACAGAAGTGGTCTTGGTGGACTTTGACGGGGTTTCAGCATGTTCCGTGTGGGCAAAACGAGCCTCTGCTCTGCCAGAGCCAGAGTGCCATGTGGGAAGCATGGCCATGTGCTCCTTTGTGTTTTGTTTCCTGTGATGTATCTTGTTTAGCAGGTGTGGGAACCTAGAGAAGGAGGTCAAATTGTGCAAGAGGATACATCGTTTTCAGTGTTTTTATTGTGATGTTTCCGGAAGATCTGCAAACGTGCGCATATAATGCAACGGTGGCTGACTAAGCAATGTAAACATAAACATAAACATATAAACTGGACTTTGTGGAAAGTGGGTGATGGAAAAGATGGCTAATATACCTTGCGTTTCAAAGTATATCTTATTCTCTACAACCCCTGCCAAACCTATTCGAATCTATTTATCCTTCTTAGTGTGATTACGTAATCCGAGATGAGCTTCAAAAAAATTTTAGACAGCTATATAGAAATAGATATGAATTAGATATCATCAACAACTTCTAAACACAGTGCAAAGGAAGACCAAGATGAGCAGCAGTGAAGAAGAGGATTTCGATATCGCTGGGAACATCGCCCTAGACGGCTCTGAGTCTGAAGACTACTCAAGCGACGATAACTCTGACGCGGAGGTTCAAGATGAAATCATACAGAGTGACGATGAGCAGGAGAAGAGTGTAAAGAAGCAGAAACCGAATAACAATAACCAGAAATCTAAAGCTCTAAACGCTGCCTTCCCTTCACTAGAACTATCAGACGATGAAGATTCCAAGCAAAAGGTCAAAGAAGATGTGGATTTTGCCAGTTATTTCAACATCACACCAGAGACAACAAAGGCTAAAGCTGGTTCATTTGCAAGTTTTGGGTTATCAAAATTTGTCTTGACCAATATTGCTAAGAAGGGGTTCAAGCAACCAACTCCTATTCAAAGAAAAACCATCCCATTAATCTTACAAAATAGAGATATCGTTGGTATGGCTAGAACAGGTTCTGGTAAAACAGCTGCATTTTCTTTACCATTAGTGGAAAAATTAAAAGTTCATTCTGCAAAAGTTGGTGCTAGAGCCATTGTGTTATCACCATCAAGAGAATTAGCTATTCAAACTTATAAAGTTATTAAGGAATTTTCCAAAGGAACAGATTTAAGAACCGTTTTATTAATTGGTGGTGATTCTTTAGAAGATCAATTTTCTCTAATGATGTCTAATCCAGATATTGTTATCGCTACACCAGGTCGTTTCTTACATTTAAAAGTTGAAATGAATTTGGATTTGAAAACTGTGGAATATGTGGTTTTCGATGAAGCTGATAGATTATTCGAAATGGGGTTTGAAGAACAATTAAATGAATTATTATCTGCATTACCTCCAAATAGACAATCATTATTGTTCTCTGCTACATTACCAAGATCACTTGTGGATTTTGCTAAAGCTGGGTTGACAAATCCCGTGTTGGTTAGATTAGACGCTGAAAGTAAAATTTCTGATCAATTAGAAATGGCATTCATTACAACTAAAAACGGTGAAAGGGAAGGTAATTTGTTAAACATATTACAAGATGTCATAAAGATCCCATTAGCTACATCGGAAGAATTAAAAAAATTGGATAATATAAATCAAGAACCAGATTCAGATGATTCTCAAGATGAAGAGGAAAATGGTGATCGTAAAAGAAAAAGAAAACATTTTAAGAGACCAAGACTACCTCATGCTAATCAATTACCTTCAAAACATTCAACAATTATTTTCGTTCCAACAAAGCATCATGTCGAGTATGTAACATTATTACTAAGAGATACCGGTTATGCTGTGTCTTATATCTATGGTACTTTAGATCAACATGCAAGAAAAAGACAATTGTTAAATTTTAGAGCAGGATTAGCACCAATATTAGTGGTGACAGATGTTGCTGCAAGAGGTATTGATATTCCAGTGTTGGCTAATGTTATCAATTATTCATTACCTGGTTCTTCTAAGATCTTTGTGCATCGTGTTGGTAGAACTGCAAGAGCTGGTAATAAAGGTTGGGCATATAGTATTGTTTCAGAAAACGAATTACCATACCTATTAGATCTTGAATTATTTTTGGGTAAAAAAATCTTGTTAACTCCAATGCATGAGAAAAAATGTGAAATGTTGAAAGAACAACAAGGTGATGCATTTGTTGAACCAAAAGTTTCATATACAGATAGAATGGTTTTAGGTCAAGCTCCAAGAATAAATGTGGAAAATATGACTGAATTGTTCAACAATTTGATCTCAAATAATTACGATATGAAAGTTTTACAAGGTGTTTCTGTTAAGGCTGAAAAATTATATTTTAGAACCAGAGCAGCTGCTTCCACTGAATCAGTTAAAAGAGCTAAAGAAGTTAAACATAGTGGATGGGATGAACAAAATGTACTTTTCGGTAAAAATGCTGAAAAAGAAAAGGATGATTTTTTGGCTAAATTGCAAAATCGTAATCATAAAGAAACAGTTTTCGAATTTGGTAAAAGAGATGATAGTTTAGTGGATCTTATGAATACAAGAAGAAGACAAATTGCTCCAATTCAAAGAAGAGCTAAAGAAAGAAAAGAATTGTTAGATAAGGAAAGAATTGCAGGGTTAACACATGGTATCGAGGATGAAATCCTTAAAGGTGATTCCGCTGAAGTTGGGTATAGTGTTAATGATCAAGTATTAGAAGATGAATTTGAAACTGCTGAAAAGTTATTAGAGCAGAAGAAGGAGAAAAAATCATTTAGAGATCCAAATTTCTATATGAGTCATTATGCTCCATCTTCAGTGATTCAAGATCAACAATTATCATTAAACAATGGATTCCATAACGATGCACAAAATGCAACTTTTGATTTGAATAATGATGATAATATGCAAACAAATAAACAAACTCAAACCATGAAATGGGATAAAAAAGCTGGGAAATATATCAATTCCAAATCTACTGATCAGAAATATATCATTGGTGAAAGTGGTCAAAGATTACCTGCCTCTTATAGAGCTGGTAGATTTGATGCTTGGAAAAAGGGTAAAAAGATTGAAGGCTTAAAAGTTGGATCCAGAGAGACACAAAATGAATTCACAAATGTTAACAATAAGACCATTGGTAGCGGTGGTGGTAGAAGATTCAACCACAAGAAGGTCGAGGCACCAAGGGCCCCAGATAAGAAGAGAGACGATTATCACAAGCAAAAGAAGAAGGTGGAAAAGGCATTGGATTCAGGTGTTCATGTCAAAGGGTTCAAGAGAAAAGGAACCGGTACGAACGAGATCAGGTCCACGGAGCAGATCAGAAAGGGCAGAGAGCAGAAGGAGAAGCGTCGCGAGAAGAACGCCCGTCCTACCAAGAAGAGAAAATGATGTGTATAGTACATTTTATTCATTTTGAATATAAAAAAGATTAATTTGTAGATATTTAGCTTATATGTTCGCGAAAGAATTATGAGACGTGGCCGTACCGATTTCTGGAAGAAGTGGGCCTTTTTTGCGATTTCCAGAATTTGCAGTGAAATTGAGCTTCACCCTTAAGACAAGGAAGAAATTGAGATTGAAGATACAGACTCAATTGAATTGAACAATCCCGTCGTTTTCGATTGAGAATTAGACTTTGCTTTATAGACTTGCTGAATTGAGACATCACTGGTTAGTCAATTGAAGAAGTTGAGATTTATTACAGTTTGACAGTTTTTTGACTCTTTTTTGACGGGCTGGAACAAATCAAGGATTATTGATAAATTTACATCAATTGAACAACAAGGTTCCCAGTTTCTTACATAAGGTTGAAATTTAGAATCCAATTGAAAGGAAAGAGAGTCTTGTGAGTTTCTCTTTGCTACTATATTATATGGGTCCAAATATCTTGAAGAAGCTCCACATCACTGGTAACACCAATAAATCAGCAACTTCAACACCAACAGCTTCAAATTCAGATTATTCAAACACTTTACAAAGTGACAATATGGATTATCAACAACAAATACATCAACAAGGTCATCCTCAGGTGCAACAACCTCAACCTCAACATCATATCCCTCAACAACAAGGTGGTTATTTAACTCAACCACAAGTTCCACAACAACATGTTTCAAGAGGTGCTTCACCAAATTTCCCAAATGCTCAAGTGCAAACCGTGCAAACCCCATTACAACAACAACCGCATACAATCCAACAACCAATAACTATTGAACAATCCTTGTTGCCACAAAAATCTACTGTTTCAAAGGGGAAATACACTTTAAATGATTTCCAAATCATGAGAACTTTGGGTACAGGATCATTTGGTAGGGTTCATTTAGTTCGTTCAGTTCATAATGGTAGATATTATGCTATAAAAGTTTTGAAAAAGGCACAAATTATTAGAATGAAACAAATTGAACATACAAATGATGAAAGAAGAATGTTAAAACTTGTTGAACATCCATTCTTAATTAGAATGTGGGGGACATGGCAAGATGCAAGAAATTTATTTATGGTTATGGATTATATTGAAGGTGGTGAATTATTTTCATTATTAAGAAAATCTCAAAGATTCCCAAATCCTGTGGCTAAATTTTATGCAGCAGAAGTCACATTGGCTATTGAATATTTACATGCACATAATATCATTTATAGAGATTTAAAACCGGAAAATATATTATTGGATCGTAATGGTCATGTTAAAATTACTGATTTTGGATTTGCTAAAGAAGTTTCCACTGTGACATGGACACTTTGTGGTACACCAGATTATATTGCACCTGAAGTTATCACAACAAAACCTTATAATAAATCTGTTGATTGGTGGTCTTTAGGTATTTTAATTTTTGAAATGCTTGCTGGTTATACCCCTTTTTATGATTCAACTCCAATGAAAACATATCAAAAAATTTTAGCAGGTAAAGTAAATTTCCCATCATTCTTCCATCAAGATGTTGTGGATTTATTATCAAGATTAATTACTGCTGATTTAACAAGAAGATTGGGTAATTTACATAATGGTCCTTCAGATATTAGAAATCATCCATGGTTTGCCGAAGTCATTTGGGAAAAACTATTAGCCAAGGACATTGAGACTCCTTATGAACCTCCAATCACTGGAGGTACCGGTGATACTTCATTATTTGATCATTATCCTGAAGAACAATTGGATTATGGTGCTGGTGGTGAAGATCCATATGCTCAATACTTTGTTGACTTCTGAATAAATTTAAAGCAACAATCCACTAAATTCACTTCTCATGTGACCACCGTATGGTTATATCTCTTTAGTATAGTCATTTTAAATCTAGATTTTCTCTGTTATTTTAATGTATTTTTGTATGTACATTTTTTGTATATGCGCGATGTGCAAATTTCCACGACTGAATTTTTGACAGAATGTTAAAGATGTGTTTCAAATTGTAAACAAAGATAAACAATAAACAATTTCAAGAGAACTAAAGCCTTTTCATTAGAAGCACAAATGAGCTTTTATAGCCAAGATCAATCACGAGGATCTCTCAAACCATCAAGTGATGTCCTTCCAAGTTCCAGATCAACCAGGATCGTATCAACGTTGAATAGGTCTCAAGAGTTATTATCGGTGGAACAAGAGTTAAAAGAGTTGTTGAAGAATTCACAGCTCAATGACAACCAAAAAGAGGTGCTGTGGCAAATGCTTGAGTCCACGTTTGACCTTTTCCAGGCTCCTTTACACAATGGAGGTCAAAATGAGTCGCTTATAGATTCTTCATCATTGGAGCTTTATAGTAAGATGCAATCTCTTGTCACTGCACTTTCATCATTAATTATCAGTGAGGAGGAAGAGAGTAAGAATGATAAAAGTGTATCACAGGCTCAAATCTCTGATAATAGTCATGATTCCACAGAATTCTCAGATGAAGATCATTCACCTCAGAGTAATAGACATTCCCAATATAATGGGAATGTACAATTCCCCAGATCCATATCGATACCTAATATAACTTCAGAAAGACCCAAATCAATCACTCCACAGTTCAACTCAAGACGTTCATCAGTTTATTTCAAAAACTCACCAAGTTTCCAATCACATTCACCTTCACAATTCCAATATCAACAAAACCCATTACCGAAAATACGACAAAATGGTAATTACAATGATTTCCAACAACAACCTCAAACACAATTAAGAAATTCATTCAAGCCATTACAAACCCCAATACCTAGATCATTTTCCGGCCGTACAGAAAGACCAAGATCTATGTATGTAGGTCATAATGATTATCAAATGGATCAAACACCACCATTACCATCATTTTCATCACCTGCAAGACATCAAATGGAATTTTATAATGGATTAAATGATCATAATCAATCAAGAAGTTCTATAGGTTCTGATGCTGGGTATTATGGGAATAATCAAAGATTTAGTAATAGAGACGTTTCAGGATCATCACAAAGATCCAAAAGATATTCAATGAGATTTTAGAGTATGAATATTTATATACAGACACTTACACATTTGTAGACCTTTATTCCGAATTTAATAACTCTTTATTTTTAATATTATGTACAAGAATCAATCTTTGTGGTTTTTATTGTTTTGTATCATGTGCTCCCTGAAGAGACGTGATAATTAATGCATCTATTCAAGAACAACCTTAGCACCCAAAGCTTCAAGAGCGGCCTTTATTTTATCAGCATCTTCTTTGGCAACGTTATCTTTTAAAACTTTTGGAGCAGCTTCAACAAATTTTTTAGATTCAACTAATGATAAACCTAATAAACCTTTAACTTCTTTGATAATCTTTGGTTTAGATTTAGCATCAAAACTTTCTAATTTAATAGCAAAAATTGTTTGTTCCTCTTTTTCTTCTTCTTTTGGAGCTTCCTCTTCAGCAGCAGCTGGGGCAGCAGCTGGTGCAGAACCAGCAGATGGGAATGCGATGTCTGGGATGTTTAGTTGTGTTTTCAATTCTGAGATCAAAGATGAAGTCTCAAGTAAAGTCAATTTAGAGATTTGTTCCACAATGTTTGCAATTTTTGGATCAACAGGAGCTGGAGTGGCAGCTTCGGTGGAATTTAGACGAGCAGCCACGTTGAAGACTGATCTTCTTGGGAGAGTGCGTGCAGCACGTAGGGAGCATCTGGCAACAGAGTACATGGTTTTGGTTGAATGTGTGGATTTTTTTGTGCTAGTTATTCACTTTTTTGTATGGGTTTTCCTATTTGAAGACTGAAAAATTCGTTGATGAAAAAAAGTTATGCAGCGTTTTAAAAACGCCGTGTTTGCACATTTATGCCACGAGATTATCACGAAAAACAAAAGTGAGCTTATAGAGCTGTTGAGAGTGTTGATAATTTGGTGAGAGATATTGCAAAATGACATCCTTCAGATTCTGTGGTGAATGGTGAGTAATGTGGGATGGACGAGATAGAGCTCTGGGCTTTCAAACGGGCTGATTTCGTCTATTTTCGGTCTCAGGAATGTCAACTAACAAACGGAACCAGTAACAACATGTTGTATCCTAAAGAGGATAAGGCTAACAACCAGTTGTTGTTCGAATGCAGAATTTGTAACTATGTGGAGCATGCTGCCAGACCTTTGGTGTATCGTCACGAGTTGATCACCAACTATGGGTGAGTACGGTGGAACTTATGAACTGGGGCCATATACTGACAAATTAGTGAAACTGCTGGTATTGTGCAAGATATAGGGTCTGATCCAACACTACCGAGATCTGATAAGGAGTGTCCAAAGTGTCATGCTCATGAAAATGTGTTTTTCCAATCGCAACAGAGAAGAGCTGATACTTCTATGATCTTGTTCTATGTTTGTTTATCATGTTCTCATACATTCAGAAGTGTGTGAATGGTTTCTGCTGGACTTGGAAACCAGAAAATTCATATGTGAAACTTATCAGGGAGTATATCAAGAAGACTGAACGGGTGATGTTGATGGCCCTTTCTGGTGTAAACTTTACAAGTCAACAACAACAAAAAAAGTGTATTATAGTATCTAATAGATGAATTAAAAATAAAAGAGAACCATTGTAGAGCTTATTGTTTGTATCGATATCAAACATCACTTTAAATTCATTTCCATCTTTTAGATTTCCATCTTTTTGTATTTGTTTATGTATGGAGAACTGAATCGGTTTATGTACCTTTTTTTCTGGCAGACACTCTTGAAATTTTTGTTTACAACTAAACAAGCTCAACTTCAAACATTCAACAAGGACACAATTAATAATGTCTAGCTTTCTTAGCAAAATTGATCCTAGAACCATTGAGCCCAAAGATCTGGATCCTAGGATCTCATTTGATCAAACTGAAGAAAAATGGATATTCGAGGATCCTAAAACATCAGAAAGTTTTGAATTTAACGATATATTGGAAAGATGGTTACCACTGGATTTCTCAACTGGGGGTGAAACCAGTGAGGCCCAAAGAGAACTTTTGCAAAAGAAGAAACAGAAATTGCAAGAGTTGAAAGAAGAGAAACAGATCAAAAGGAAACAAGTACAAACTGCAGTCTATGTATCGAATCTTCCATTAGATACAGACTTGACGGAGTTGAAACAAATTTTCTCAAAGTATGGTATTATTGCAGAGGATCTACTCACAGGGAAATCTAAAATTAAATTGTATGAAGATGATGAAGGTAAATTTAAAGGTGATGCCTTAATTGTATACCTCAAACCTGAAAGTGTTGATTTGGCTGTCCAGATGTTGAATGATACCAAATTACGTATAAATGGGGAAAACATAAAAGTGGAAAAGGCAGAGTTTAAGAATAATAAGGAAGGAGAAGAGAGGAAAACTAAAAGACCATTGACCGATGAGGAAAGAAATGTTATAAAGAAACGCTTAAAGGCTCTTAATGAAAAAGCTGAAGATTGGAACGGTGAAGATGATAAAGTGAATCCTAAATGGGTACGAACTGTAATCGTCAAGCGTGCATTCACATTGAGAGAGCTTGAAGAAGATCCAGAAGCTAAAGATGAGATCAAGGAGGATATGAAAGAAGGATGTGAAGAGTTAGGTGAAGTGGAGAAAGTTATACTGTTTGACCAGGAGGCGGAAGGTGTTGTGATGGTGAGGTTTGTTCATGAAGAGTCAGCATTGAAATGCATTGATGTGAGTTATTTCATGATTTAATGATGGAATGAATACTAACTTGATAAACAGAGAATGAATGATAGATTTTTCGGTGGTCAGAAATTAGTTGTCACTAGATATAACGGTGAACACTACAACAAGACAGAGAATAAATCTCTGAAACCGGTACCCAATGATCCTGGTCAATCAGATCAAGAAGAAGAAAGAATCCAATCTTTTATTGAACAAGTTGATAAACAAGATTGAAATCAAATACACACACATTTTTATTTCCGAATCGGGCAGTCTAGGTGTCTTGATGTTTTCAAGATTTTTTTTTTCCAAACCATTATAGAAAAAATGGATGAAAAGCGATTGTAGACATTGTTTCATTTTAGATTAACTACGTTTTAATAATGCCTCCAAAGAAACAAGTTGAAGAGAAAAAAGTCCTTTTAGGTCGTCCAGGTAACAATTTAAAATCTGGTATTGTTGGTTTAGCAAATGTTGGTAAATCAACATTTTTCCAAGCAATTACAAGATGTCCATTAGGTAACCCAGCAAATTATCCATATGCAACAATTGATCCAGAAGAAGCAAGAGTTATTGTTCCATCTCCTCGTTTAGAAAAATTGACTGAGATTTATAAACCAAAATCAGAAGTTCCAGCTCATATTACTGTTTATGATATTGCTGGTTTAACTAGAGGTTCATCAACTGGTGAAGGTTTAGGTAATTCTTTCTTATCTCATATTAGAGCTGTTGATGCTGTTTATCAAGTTGTTCGTTGTTTCGATGATGCTGAAATTATTCATATTGAAGGTGATGTTAATCCAGTTCGTGATTTAGAAATTATTTCTCATGAATTAAGATTAAAAGATATTGAATTTGCTCAAAAACATTTAGAAAGTGTTCATAAAATCACCAAAAAGGGTGGTCAATCATTAGAAGTTAAACAAAAAAAGGAAGAAGGTCTTTTAGTTGAAAGAATCATTGAATTATTAGAAAGTGGTCAAAGAGTTGCTAATCATAACTGGACTCCAAAGGAAGTTGAAGTTATTAACACCATGTTCTTGTTAACAGCTAAACCATCCATCTATTTAATCAATTTATCAGAAAGAGATTATATTAGAAAGAAGAACAAACATTTATTAGCTATTAAAGAATGGGTTGATAAATATTCTCCAGGTGATATTATTATTCCATTTTCTGTTTCATTAGAAGAAAGATTATCAACTTTAGAAACTGATGAAGAAAGAGCTGAAGAAGAAAAAAAAATTGGTGCTACTTCAATGTTACCAAAGATTATCACCACTATGAGACAAAAATTAGATTTAATTTCATTTTTCACTGCAGGTCCTGATGAATGTCGTGAATGGACCATTAGAAAAGGTACAAAAGCTCCACAAGCTGCTGGTGTTATTCATAATGATTTAATGAACACTTTTATCTTGGCTCAAGTTAACAAATTTGATGATGTTGTTCAATTTAAAGATGAATCTGCTATTAAAGCTGCTGGTAAAATGTTACAAAAGGGTAAAGATTATGTTGTTGAAGATGGTGATGTTATTTACTTCAGAGCCGGTGCTGGTAAGAACTAGATCTAGTCCATATTGCATCTATGTATAGTGTTCTCTTTATAAATTGAGTCTACTGTGACGAAGAGTGTAGTAATATATACAATTGAAATCAAACTATTTACAGAAATTGTATAGATTTTAACCAAAAATTGAACTTAAAAAGCCACCTTGTTGCTTTTTTTGTTCACGAATAGCTTTTGGAACAAATGCATCAATTTGTTCTTTAATTTTAATTGGACCAGTTTCTTGATCATAATTTCTACCCATAGCATCAACAAATTCTCCATCTGAATCCATTAAATAAAAAAAGATGGAATGATCAACTAAATAATCTTGACCCGGTTTCACAGATGGTGGAGTGGAGAAATAAACTCTATATTGTTTACAAATATTTTTAACTTGTTCATAAGTACCAGTAATACCTTTAATATCTGGATGGAAATCTGTTAGGTATTCTTTAATAACTTTTGGGGTATCTCTATTTGGATCACAAGTGACAAAAATCGGTTGTACGTTAATACCTTGGGATTTTAATTTGTCTAACCAAAGTCCTAATTTATCTAATTCATCAGGACAAATATCTGGACAATGAGTGAAACCAAAATATAAAATGTTAAATTGACCTTTTAAATTTTCATTTGTAAAAGGTTGTCCGTCATCGTCAATCATTTCAAATGGACCACCAACTAATGGTTTACCATACCCTCTATTGGCCTCAGCTTCTTGTTGAATTTGTAATTTTCTCTTTTCCCTTGTGAAGAAGTAGTACATCACTGCACCTGTTGCAACCATCAATAAACCAGCCTTCCATGTTGCAAATTCCACACTACCTGACCCCAAGTTTCTTTGTGATTTGGTTTGAGAACCACCAATAGGTATTCTACTCAATGGTTTCCGCTTAGTTTCAGCAGCAGGTTGAGATGATGGGGTTTGCTCTGGTTTGCCAGTTTCTTGGTTGAGTCTCAGAAGAGAGCTGGAGAAGCCTCTTCTGGCCACTGGGCTACCTAGCAGCTGTCTCGCGCAAAGGGATCTAGCGACGGTGTTTCTGAGCATGATAATGACACAAAATGGCCCTTGTAGCTTCTGGTATCTGACAATTTATCACTCAGCTATACCTTTTAATTTTCAAATCCCGGTATACATAACCATTTCCAAAAATATCTGATTACCTAATACGGAATATTTCAGTTCCCGTCCAAATTCGGCAAAGTGTAAACAACAACATAAACAAACAGATCAACAGGTTTCAGGCTCAGAATTTGAAATGCAAATACTTGATTCCTTTCTACTTTACAAACAAAGCATAGCTAGAGACACTGCTAATCAACTAATCTCACTCTAGATATAATATGAGTGGGCCCTTCGACTACAACAACTTTGGGCGAGACCCAGAGAGACCCCAGCCTGCCTTGACCAACGAGTCACCGTCGAAAAGGTTCTCAGCTAGTCTGTTGCAAAGCGAAACTGCTGGGTTCAATGGCTTCCCACAGCAGTCCAGCGCGGGCATCAAGTACTCTCCAAGGGTCGACTTCGGAAGAAGACGCCAAAACGAGTCCAACGATGCCTACGGCTCTCCATACACTTCACCAATAAAGGCCCAGCCGGCTCCAACGCTGAACCCAGGCTCCGTCTCACCAAGAAAACGCTATGCTGAGCTGGAGTCTCCAAAGAGAAACAAGCAGAATGCCGTTATCGTGATTGACGATGAAAGCGATGACGAGTCTAATGATAGGTATCGTGCTGGTTCATATGATATCAACCGTTCTCCAACTAGAAACTCAAACTCAACTTCAGGTTCTTCCAGAATATTGCCACCACCAAAGCCAATTTTCTCAGCTACGACTTATGCTGCTGCGAACAATGGATACCAACCAGAAGGGGAAACCCCAATGTACAACGATGAAAGAGTCAGTAGCGGTAGTACCGTTATGAGTCAAGACACAATAGATGATCCTTTCCAAAATGAACATGAATTTAACCAGGGGAATTTCAATGAAAAATTGGAAACCCAAGATTCAAATTATAGTGGTGAAACATATGATTATGGTATTGAAGGAGATGATTATGATGATCAAGATGAGAAAAATGAATTTGATGAAGCAATCATGTATGAAGTCCCATCAGATGCTCAACCACGTCGTAATAGATCAACTATTCGTAAGACAGTTACATCAGAAAATGGTAATTTAGTCTTGGAAAATCCAGTCCCAACAAAATTAGCTTCATTTTTACATAGAAAAGATGAAGATGAATTTTTATTCATGAGATATTCAGCATGTACCGCTGAAGCTGATGATTTTGTTGATAGTGGATTCACTCTAAGAGCTGCCAAATTAAACAGAGAAATTGAATTATGTGTTTGTATCACCATGTACAATGAAAATGAAGTTCATTTAACACGTACTTTACATGCTGTTATGAAAAATGTTGCATATCTATGTCAAAGAAATAAGAGTAGAATTTGGGGTCCAGATGGTTGGAAAAAAGTTCAAGTTGTTATTGTTAGTGATGGTAGAGCAAAAGTTAATGAAAATTCATTAGATGTTCTAGCTGCAATGGGTGTTTATCAAGATGGTATTGCTAAATCATTTGTTAATAATAAAGAAGTTAAAGCTCATTTATTTGAATACACTACACAAGTTTCAATTGATCCAGATCTAGAATTTAAAAGTGTGGAAAAGGGTATTGTACCTGTTCAAGTTCTTTTCTGCTTAAAAGAGCAAAATAAGAAAAAAATCAATTCACATCGTTGGTTATTTAATGCATTTTGTCCAATTTTAAATCCAAAAGTTGTTGTCTTGTTAGATGTTGGTACTAGACCAAATTTACCTGCTTTATATCATTTATGGAAAGCTTTTGATAAAGATTCTGATATTGCAGGTGCTGCAGGTGAAATTAAGGCATTAAAGGGTAAAGGTTGGAATAAATTATTAAATCCAATTGTTGCATCACAAAATTTTGAATATAAAATGTCAAATATTTTAGATAAACCTTTAGAATCTGCATTTGGTTATATATCTGTTTTACCTGGTGCACTTTCTGCTTATCGTTATAAAGCTTTGAAAAATCATGATGACGGTACAGGTCCATTAAATTCATATTTCAAAGGTGAAACACTTGATGGACCAAATAGAGATGTTTTCTCTGCAAATATGTATTTAGCAGAAGATAGAATCCTATGTTGGGAATTAGTTGCTAAAAGGGATAATAAATGGTTATTAAAATATGTTAAAGAAGCAACAGGTGAAACTGATTTACCAGAATCTGTTCCAGAATTTATTTCACAAAGAAGAAGATGGTTAAATGGTGCATTATTTGCTGCAATTTTTTCACAAATTCATTTTAAACAAATTTGGAAAACAAATCATTCATATGGTCGTAAAATTGCATTACATATTGAATTTTTTTATCAATTTATTCAATTATTATTTTCATGGTTTTCAATTGGTAATTTTTATTTAACTTTTTATTTTATGGCAGGTGCAGTTAGTTCAAATAATTTAATTCCACATAATGGTGGATTTTGGTTATTTACTATAACAAATTATATTTGTATTGCAACATTAGCTGCAATGTTTATTATATCAATGGGTAATAGACCACAAGGTGCACAACATTTATTTATAACTTCAATGACTTTATTATCAATTTGTTCAACTTATGCATTAATTTGTGGATTATATTTTGTTTTCCATACAATGTCACAAAGAGGTAGTGATGATGATGTTTCCACTGGAGTATTTGTTAATATTGTTGTTTCATTATTATCAACATATGGTCTTTATGCAATCATGTCCATCTTATATTTGGATCCATGGCATATTATAACATGTTCGGTACAATATTTCTTATTATTACCATCATATACTTGTACATTACAAATTTTTGCATTTTGTAATACACATGATGTTTCATGGGGTACAAAAGGTGAAAATAATCCAACAAAGAGTTTAGGTAATGCCATAATTAAAAAAGATAGTTTAGGACATGAAATTGTGGAAGTGGAAATGCCATCTGATCAATTAGATATTGATGGTGCATATAAGGCTACATTAAATAATATTTCAATTCAAAGATTAAGAAATAAAAATCCTGAACGTGAACCAAGAATGGAAATTCCAGGTGAAGATTATTATAGAGATGTTAGAACAAGAGTTGTTCTTACATGGTTAATTTCAAATTTAGTACTTGTAATGTCAATTACACAAGTTTATGATGCAACAAAAACTGCAACAAATAAATATTTAGCATTTATTTTATGGTCAGTTGCAGTTTTATCTGCATTTAGAGCATGTGGATCAACATGGTATTTGATTACACGTTATGCACGTTCATTATTAGAAGCAAAACATAGATATGAAGATCGTGATAGATCAAATTCTTCATTTAAAAATTGGTTTAAAAAAATTAAGAAATGATATACTAGTTTAGATATAAAAAGTTGATACCCTGGGAATACTCATGTAGCTCTACAAAATCTTTTTCATATCATAAATGTTTTCTGTATATTATACAATTTTCAACTCAACGTATAAATAATCAATTAAAAATTAATTGGTTTACCAAAAGTGGATAAAGCAGCTTCTTTGAAAGCTTCAGATAGAGTTGGATGAGCATGACAAGTTCTAGCAATATCTTCAGTTGAAGCACCATATTCTAAAGCTAAACCGGCTTCAGCAATCATTTCACCAGCATTTGGACCAATTATATGAACACCCAATACTCTTTCAGTTTCAGCATCAGCTAAAAATTTAACAAAACCTTCAGAATCTTGATTTGTCTTTGCTCTTGAATTTGCCAAGAATGGGAATTTACCAATTTTATAATTAATACCAGCTTCTTTTAATTGTTCTTCAGTTTGACCAACCCAAGCAACTTCTGGATGAGAATACATAACTGATGGGATGTTACCATAGTTAACATGACCATGACCATGTTTAATATATTCAGCAGCGGCAATACCTTCTTCTTCAGCCTTATGAGCCAACATTGGACCAAATGTAACATCACCAATGACTCTAATATGTGGATGTTTTGATCTAAATTCTGAATCGATAACTAAACGACCTCTTTTATCAACTTCTAGGTCTAATACTTCAGCGTTTAAACCTTCAATATAAGGTCTTCTACCAACCGCGACTAAAAGGACATCAGCATCCAAGGTTTCTTTTGAACCTTTCTTGACGTTTTCCACTTCAATATTAACAGTTTCACCTTCTCTTGAAGCGCTCAAGACTTTAGTACCTAATTTAAATTTTAATCCTTGTTTTTGTAAAAATTTCTGTGTAGCTTTAGAAACTTCACCATCCATTGAAGCACCCACAGCGTCTTGAAATTCAATAACTGTAACTTCAGAGCCTAATCTTGAATAAACAGATCCCATTTCTAGACCAATGATACCACCACCGATAATGGCTAATTTCTTTGGGACTTCTTTCAAGTCTAGAGCACCTGTTGATGATACAATTCTTTCTTCATCAATGGTGATACCTGGGAATGGAGTAACTTCGGATCCAGTAGCAACGATAATGTTATCAGCTTGCACTGTAGCGTCTTCACCACCTTCAATAGCAGCGATTTTTAAAGTGTGTTCATCGACAAATGAACCAGCACCCTTATAGTATGTGACACCGTTCTTCTTGAATAGCCCTTCAATACCAGATGTCAATTGCTTGACAGCGGTTTCTTTGGCCTTTTGGAAATTAGGCATGTTGATCTTGACATCGCCCACATCGATCCCTCTGCTCTTGGTGTCGTGTTTGATCTGATGATACAAATGTGAGTTGTTTAATAATGATTTTGATGGGATACAACCAACGTTTAAGCAAGTACCACCTAGTCTACCTCTTTTTTCGATACAAGCGGTGTCAAACCCTAGTTGGGCAGCCTTGATGGCCGCAACGTAACCACCTGGACCACCACCCACGACCACAACATCGTGTTTTTCTGCTTCTGTTAGTATAATATTCAATCATTTCGTCTAGTTTAACTCACTGTTTGCAGCGTCGGCTAGTGTACGAATAGCTGACAAGTTGCCTCTAGCGATACGAGCGACAGGACGGCTGGTGAGAGATCTTAGCATTGTTCTGTGATGTGAATATAAAGAGCCAGCACTGGATTGTATGGTAGAAACGACCAAAACTAAATGGAATTGTGATTAAATTGTTTCGATGCCCTGCAAATTAATCTCACACTCGCATACCTGATTAGTGCGCACCACCCATTTTTTACCCGGGTCCATCAACGGTGAAGATAGCGAGAACTAGAAGCTGGAAATAGGCAGAGATTAGGCAGCAAATAGGCAGAAAATAAGCAGAGAGTAGGCTGAACTAGACAGAGAGCTAGACAGCCTAGACAGCAAAGAAGTATACAGTATTTCCTCCTACAAAACCATCAGATACCCACTTTTCTCTCCAAATATCACCACCCACCAAGTTCTCCCACGGAAAAGATAGGCGCGACTTTGCTCGTTTTGCGTGGGAGTCCTCCGGAAACATCCTCGCGTCCCACTAGCTCAGGGGCTCCCAGGCGGGGACCCGCCCAGAGCTCCGAGCCCAGCACCGCCCAGCGCCCCCGCCTACACAGCCAAGCTCCGGTGGCAAACCCGCCGCGCGGCTGAAGAGATCCAACCAGGGCTCCGTCCCACTTCCACAGGGCCCGCTTAGCATCAACTGATGGAGGCCAAAATGGAGGCTCGCTTAGTCATACAACAATGCTATATTATGCTATTCTATTACTTTAAATACTCATCCGCTATATCACACACACAATCAACACCCCAATCAACACGCTTTTGCTGCTTCTTACCACTCACAATGTCACTGCTCTTGACCTTCTCCTGGAGGAAATACTGTAGTCCACGTAGCATGGCCTTTTGAGTCTCACACTTGGCCAACACTGAAACTAGTAAATTATCTTGAAATTTTAAATCATTAGCCTTGGATTTCTTACTACCACTACCAAATAATGAAATCTCTGATTTTTTACCAATCTTATCGAAAAATGAAACCATTAAAATCTCAATGAATAAACTTGTATCTGAATTTATTGAAAGGAAATTAACATTCTTCAATGAATGTAATGGTAATGAACCTTCAGAAATTAATGCACCGAAAAATTTACCGCTGTTTAAAATTCTTTGTAATTGGAACTCATCATCTTCACCAACTAAATCATTATTTAAACTCTTGAAATAATCCCCCTCGCCATCTTCATCTCCATCATCATCACCTTCTAATTCTCTTAGGAAATCCCAAAAGCAAAATTGAAATGTCTTTCTTAAACTATGTGATGTACATAGCTTTATAGCCAATAATGAATAATAAGGATTTGATATTTTTTCAATTGAAACACAATGTAATAAAATCTTGGGAATTTCACGTTCTTGATTTTTTTTCAATTTTAATTTATCTAATTTAGTAAATGCTTCAATATAATCATTTGATGACATTATACTTATGAAAATTGCTCTTCTAATATCAGTATTCATCCTTTGTGAACGTGCTAATTCCATCCAATTAGGCTCTGCACTATCAATAATATCATTCATCTCATCTTTATCATATAATTCTTCCTTCTCCTTTGAATTACCATTATTCCCCTTCCATGCTGATCCAACTAACCACCATTTACCCTTTGTTTCAACATTATGAATATCATCTAATGAAACATGTAATGGATCATCAAATTTATTATTATTTATAGTGGCTAATACTTTTTTCATTCTAATAACTAATTGTTGTGCAACTTCATTATTAAATCTTGTCTTATTGTTTTTCAAATTTGTTATAGTCTCCACCAAGAATTTTGTTCTTGTATTTGTATCTTTTTGTGAAACATTTTCATGAAGTTTCAATATAATCTCTTTTAATGCATTTGGATCATCATTTCTTAATTGTTGACCTGCATTCTTAACTAATCTTAACAAGATTTCAGAATTCATTTCATTAATATCTTGAATCAAAGTTTCAATAATATTATATAACAATTTACAACTAATCAATTGAAATGAATATGTAGCAGTTAATAACGTAACCATATTACTTGCCTCTTTTGTACGTCCCTCTCGATGATATGATTCATATTTTTCCACTAAAGTTTGTGTAAAATGTGCACCAAATCCAACACCTTGTAATCTATAAATTGCTGCAGCTAATGCTGCATGTAATATAACAAATTGATCTAATAATGTGGCTTGTTGAACAATACTTTCCAAAATAACATTGGTTAAACATTCGGTAACCAATTGACGTGGTGATTCAAGATAAACTGCATTGATTTGATTAATAATAGTTAAAGTATTAGCCTCGGATAATTTATTTAATGGACCTTTAATAGATTTTTTAATTTTGGTAATCTCTTCAGAATCATTATTTGATAATTTTTGACGTAAAGCTGGTGGAATATATTTTGAACCAGAAATAATAGGTGCAATATATGGATTTTCTTTTGGTGCAGGTCTCATTATATCTCCTTCATCTTCATCTTCTGCCTCTGGATCAATATCAGAATCAAAATCTGATGAATTAATCTCGTCATCTGATGAAAATGGATTATCAAATTCTTCACCTTCACCTTCTTTTCCCTCTTCCCCTTCCTCTTCCTCCTCACTTTCATCAGAATAACCTAAATCTGAAGGAACATCATCATATTCATCCATAAAATCAAGACCATCTAATAATCCACCAACACCATCATCATCTTTTTCAGGTTTTAATTTATTACCTTTTAATCCTAATTTTTTAGCATAATATTTCATATCTTCATCATATCGATTAATCCATGCTGCATCTTCAGGTGTAACATGTCTTTTGAATTTCTCTTCTTTCACCTTCTTTCGTTCTTTTGCCCTCTTTGACTCTTCAGATTTAGATTTCTTCTCCTTGGCAGCTTTTAATAATTCCATTGTATCTTTTGGAGTTTGAGGTTCTTCTGATGAATTCTTCTTTCCGGTTTTTTTAGCCTTTAGAGCCATTAAAGCCTTCATGGTATCATCTGCATTCATCTCTTCATCATCTTCTTCCTCCTCGGATTCTTCATCGAAATCTTCTTCATCAAAATCTCCTTCATCAAAATCTCCTTCATCAAAATCTTCCTCATCGATACTATCATCATCAAGACCAAAATCTCCTAGATCTTCATCATCTTCATCCTCATCTTGATCATCATCATCACTCTTATCATTATCAGAAAATCCATTGAAAGCACTTTCAATCTCCTTAACATCATCAACACCGGAAAACTTGACATTTTTCTTCTCTTTCTTCCCATTTTGTGATTTTGAAGGTTGTTGTTTGTTTTCAGATTTCACATTTTGTTTAGATTTCCCAACGTTTGGTTTTTGAACCTTGGCTTTTTTCTTCTGATCTCTCTCTTGTTTACGTTTATCCTTTCTGCTGAGATTGGTCTTTTGTTTCTTACTATAGTTCTTCTCACCAAAATTAAATCTTGAATCGTTATCATCTTGATATTGTTAGTGAAAATTACTTTATTCGAATTCAAATATATACCCACCATTTCCCTTGATCTCATCTAATAGCGAGCCGGGAAGTCTGATGACATGTTTATCTTCGTCATCACGAACTCTCTTGTGACCAGCCATCTTCTCTTATTCTTCTCTTCTTCAGTCACAATCTTAACCAATTTTGAGCTCATCGCTTATATAAATTTTTTATAGTGGACCGGAATTCAAAAAGATACAAAAAGTCGGAACTGGATTTCATTAGCGATAGAGGAGCCTTGAGTTTAACTCAATACATACCAAAGTCAGATATTGAAATAACTAGATTTAAAAGAATCTAAAATGTCCGGTTTTAAAGTTGATATAAAGCTCGTGACAGATATTGCACTATTCGTAGGTGCATCTGTCTCAGCTTATTACATGATTCATACACTGCTGAATCAAGAAGGACCTTCAGCAAAATCATCAGAGACTAAAAAGAAGGCAAATTCTTCACTTCAAAAGCTAAAAGCCTTGAATCCAGGTTTGAAACTTGATCTGAATGATTATGAGAATGCAGTTATGGCCTCTGTGGTGACGCCATTTGAAATAGATGTTAAATTTGAAGGTGAGTTTCAAAAAGAGTTCATCATTGAGAATGACAGCTAACATCTGAAATATAGATATTGGAGGATTACAAGATATAATTGGGGACTTGAGAGAAAGTGTATTGCTACCACTAACAGTGTATGTATCCTGGCTTTTTCCATCATTTGAGGTTTTTTTTTGCTAACTTAATTAAAATAGACCTGAACTATTTACACATTCACCATTATTACAAGCACCAAAGGGTGTTTTACTATATGGACCACCAGGTTGTGGTAAAACCATGCTTGCCAAGGCATTAGCTAAAGAAAGTGGTGCAAATTTCATTTCTATTCGTATGTCTGCAATTATGGATAAATGGTATGGTGAATCAAATAAAATGGTTGATGCTATTTTTTCTCTTGCTGAGAAATTACAACCTTGTATCATATTTATTGATGAAATAGATTCATTCTTAAGAGAGAGACAATCGATGGATCATGAAGTTACTGCTTCGTTAAAAGCAGAATTTATGACGTTATGGGATGGGTTGACATCAAAAGGTAGGATATTGGTTTTAGGTGCTACAAATAGACCAAATGATATTGATTCTGCATTTATGAGAAGAATGCCCAAAAGATTCTCTGTGAGTTTACCAAATATTGATCAAAGATTACGTATCTTGAAACTATTACTTAAAGACTCTGAAGTTGACGATAAAGAATTTGACATTGATGAACTTGTGAGACAAACAGACGGACTGAGTGGGTCTGATTTGAAGGAACTATGCAGAGACGCAGCAATGAAAGCAATGAGAGAATTCATAAGGTTGAACTTCAAAGATGGTCGTAAAGTCACAGATGATGAAGTGAAGATTAGACCTTTAAAGAATTCGGATTTTGAAGGTATCTTGGATAACACTATCAAACCGGAACACACTGAGGAGTTCTTGACACCATCAGCGCTAGGCTGAACCATTTTCATTGTATATAAGGAAAAGATATAATACATTATACTTTAAAGCTATATTTGTACTGTTTATTTTATTAATCTTGTCACGTGACTAAATTCTCAGTATGGCAGATCTCGCGCGTTTCCATATTTATTTCGAATCAAAACAATAACTATCAACACATCAAACTAATTGTTTCCAAGCTACAAATATAATCTGAATACAATGGCTTCTGAAGCAGCAACACATCTTTTGAACCAGCCCATAGTGATTGACAATGTGAGTGGGAATTGGTATAGCTTCACTGGACTAATACTAACCGTGTAAAAGGGATCTGGGAATATAAAAGCTGGTTTTGCAGGTGAAGAGAAACCAAAGGCTCATGCTCCAGCAATGTGAGTGGGAATATTGGTTCTATGTGGTGAAGTTTTTACTAACCGTGCTTAAAGAATAGGATGGCCCAAGTACTCGAAAGTCATGGCGGGTGCTCTTGAAGGAGATACATTCATAGGAAACAAGGCACAAGAGAATAGAGGTCTACTTCGACTACGGTACCCAATTGAACATGGAATAATACAGAACTGGGATGACATGCAAAAGATATGGTCGTCTGTGTTGAACAATGAGTTGAAAACAAGTTTAGAAGATCATCCAGTTTTATTAACAGAGGCACCATTAAACCCCAAAAGACATCGTGAAAAATGCGCACAGATATTTTTTGAAACTTATAGTTGTCCAGCTCTTTACATGTCGATTCAAGCTGTACTTGCTCTTTACTCATCGGGGAGAACCACTGGTGTTGTTTTGGATTCGGGTGATGGTGTAAGTCATTCTGTACCTGTTTACGAAGGGTTCTCATTACCAAATGCCATCAAGAGAATAGATATTGCAGGGAGAGATGTTACTGAACAATTACAATTATTATTACGTAAAAATGGATATTTGTTACAAACTAGTGCAGAAAAGGAAATTGTTCGATTAATTAAGGAGAAAACTTGTTATGTTTCATTAGATCCAAAAAAGGATGAAGCTGATTGGTATTCATCATCTTTCACTTATGAAACTTCACAAAGTACAAATAAAAATGTGGAATTATATAAACTACCCGATGGGAAATCTATAGAAATTGGAGCGGAAAAATTTAGATCAAGTGAAATTTTATTTCAACCTGAAATCATTGGGTCTGAATTCCCAGGGATCCATGAAATGGTTTATGATTCCATTAATAAAGTGGATTTAGATTTACGTAACTCATTATATCAAAGTGTTGTTTTAAGTGGTGGTACAACTTTATTGAAAGGATTTGGTGATCGATTAATTAATGAATTGAAAATAATGACGCCCAAGGGAACAAAGATAAAAATATTTGCCCCACCAGAGAGGAAATATAGTACATGGATCGGTGGATCTATTCTTGCTGGGTTAAGTACTTTTAAAAGAGTAAGTATAATATGTATTTGGGTAGGAAAAAACATTCATACTAACTTTATTATAGATGTGGGTTACTAAAGCTGAATGGGAAGAAAATCCAGATCTGATACATACAAAATGTTTATGAGTTATGGGCTCGTTAATAAAAAAAGAAATGCATTGCTATAGACTATAATCAGATACAGTAGTATCTATCACCAAAATCACCCAATCCAGGACTTAGACGTTTCTTATCATCTAATTTATCATCAATACCACCTGTAATGATCTTAATGTTTGGGAATTTGGCATGATAGTTCTTAATACCTTCTGGACTTGTCAACAAGTTTAAAAATAAGATTCTTTCTTGTTTAACACCTCTTGAGATTAAAACATCAGTTGCAAGCATTGCACTACCACCAGTTGCTAACATTGGATCTAATAAAAACACATAACGATCAGCAATATCTTCTGGTAATTTTTCATAAAATAATTTTGGTAATGCAGTTTCTTCATCTCTTTGAATTAAAATTTTACCAATTCTAACTGATCTACAACAATCTCTTAAACCTTGTTCCATACTTTCACCTGCTCTAACAATTGAAACACCACAAATTTTACCTAAAAATCCAACACCTTCATATTGAACATCTAATGGTGTGGTCACTGATTTCTTCTCTACTGGTAAGCTATCAAGTCCCTTTTCCACTAATAAACGAATTATACGATCAGAGTAAAACACAAAATCTGAACGATGAGTATCTTTACTTCTAATGATGGAGTATAATCCCAATAATTGGTTTGTTTGTGGTAATAGCTCGACGTTTGCGTATTCTTCAGACATTGTGGTGTAACGATTAGAGTCAGTGCAAATGCGTTTCAGCAGGATATTGCCTTCTTTTAAAGAATAGATTAGGATCTGATTGTTTAAACTTTGTGATTTAAAAAAATTCTTTATCAGTCCATCGAGATTAAATCCGTCGGCTCGAGATGGCACTTTGGTGTCCGGGTGTCTGATAGGATATAGACTTTTAGCTGTTGATTACTTTAAAATGAAACTATGAATTATCGAGAAGAAGAGTTGTTATCAGTTGATTGATAATCTATTTCATCGTTATTATCTTGGTGTTTTTTCGTGGGTTTCATGTGGTTAATTTAAAGCATACAACATCCGGAGTAGTCCATATACACTACATTCATCAATAACACTATATCAAACATCTTATTCCTCTTGAGGTTGCACAAATGGGTTCTCAATCACCTCTGAGCCATCTACTGGAGAAATTGTCAATAGTAATGGGCCTCTAACAACGACTAATCCTAGGTCTCTGGTTTTATCAGTTAAAATACTTTCATCTTCTGGGTCTGTGAATGCAGTTAGTATATAATATTCAATACTTCAAAGAAGCAGGTCACACATACCTCTCAAGGTTTCCTTCACTTGATCCAATACTAGATTTAACAAAGGATCACAACCTTTCAACACACCAGTCACTATTCTATTGTTAGTAAACGTTCCAGATCACCACTAAAACCCGTCAATAAACATACCTTGTCTACCGTGTGTGAACTTTACACGGACCTCTTGATCTTGGTATTTAGCAATATCCAGCACAAGGTCTCTCTTTGGACCATCTCTCTTCTCTCTCTGTTGATTCTGGTTTTGGTTTCTCTTTCTACCTTGGTCCCTCTGTTGGTTTTGGTTCTGGTTATACTGTTAGTGGTTTTCATCCAGGTAAATCTCCAATAAACTCACTCTTTCACTCATTGTGTCCGTTGTGGATGTAATCGATAATGGTTTTTTGGTTTAATTGCACTTGTTTCTTCAATTGTAAAAAGCTCAAGTTTATAAAATCGCGGTGTTTTCGCGAACGGGTAAGAAAATTCGCGGGCGCGCCTCTGTTTACATTTCAAATTAAATTTATATACTTTCTCAATACATATCTAGTGTGTACTTTTGGGATAAGCTTGTATTGTTTTTGGCTTGCTTGAACCTATTCCTCTGAGGTAGTACGATTTATCACAATACAATCATTCACAATGTCCGATATCACCGTCCAAGTCACATCCAGTCTGACCAACTCTGAGAGAAGAGTATCCGCCAATTGGTCAATAGAGTACTTTAAGCAAAGACTAGAGACCATCACTGGTATTCCACCAGATCACCAGCAGCTGCTACTGTTTGTCAACACATTTTCCACCGAGGGGAAAGAGATTAAGGCTACACCGGGTGCCACAGATGCTACAACCAACATTGGACAGTTCCAATTACAATCACACTCAAGAATTCAAGTGAATGACACAAGACCAGTCTCTGAATTGGATGATCTAGAGGACGATACAAATGCCCAATTCTTTGAGTTGAATGATGAGGACTATGAGAAAAGATCGGATTCCATAAGAAGATGGAAACAGGATAATAAATTAGGTAGATTTGACCCAACTTTTGAAGCTAAAAAGGAACAAATCCGTACCGCAAACGAAACCACTGCTAAATCATTGACAGTAGGATCCAGATTCCGTACAATAAACGATAAAGATGGTGAAAGACGTGGGGTAATAAGGTATGTCGGGAACGTTCCAGAAATTGATACTGATTCCATATGGGCTGGTGTACAATTTGATGAACCTGTTGGTAAGAATGACGGTTCAATAAAGGGGGTATCGTATTTTAAAGTCAATCCTAGTTATGGTGGGTTCTTGAGACCAACACAGGTGGAACAAGGTGATTTCCCTGAAAAATCATTGTTTAGTGATGATGAGGATGAGATTTAAGGCATTGTTGAGTTAATAAATTAATCATAATACCTTAAAATGCTTTTCAATGTAGTCTATAACACCATATCTCTCTATCTGTAGAAATCAAAGTAAAATAAGCTTATTATTCTTCCACATATCGACCGTTATATGTGGTGTCCGGGTGTCGGATACATCACCGTTTTATCCATTCTGCTCATGTCGAGAGAATCAAGAACAATGTGAGAGATAAATGAGAAGCTTCGAGTTTTTGAGTGAAAACTGACAGCTTTTGTTATAAATTAAAGCCAAACATCCACTTATACTTCAGTCATAGACACCACTTGTCAAACCAAAACTTCCTACTTAATATCAAATACTATACTTCCGTCTGGGTATTATTAATAATATAAACAACTTTGCATAACTACAGATCAACCTATATTCAAAATGTCAGAATCACATATTAGATACCATCCAGTCATAGAGAGTATTGCTTCATACATTCCAGAAAACTTGAAAGAGATTGATACAAAACAAGCCATTAGATTGGTTGTTATTGTTGGTGGTTATATCTTTGTTCGTAATATCGCTCAAAAATACTTGGCTAATCGTCAATTAAAACAACAATTAAAAGAAGATGAAAAGGATAGAAACTCTGAAAGAATCAAAGAACTTGTTGAAGATCCAAATGCTAAATCATCTGGTGCGGATGCATCTGGTTTCGGTTGGGGTAAAAAGACTAGACGTAACATTAAATTACAAGAAAAAATATTGAAAGAAACTTTAGAAAAATTGGAGAATAATGATGAAGATAGTGACAAGGATATCGAAGATTTACTTGAAGATGAATGAACTGTTTGATATCAGTAATTTCTAGAGGCTTTAGTTCAATATTATAGAATGCATTTAATTTTCAATAGTTGATCTCGGTTGTAGGTTTATCAAAACATCCCGGTGAACAGATTATCTAGGATTTGTAACCCAAACAAAACATTATATATTATAGCTAATCTAAACGTGCCTCTTCAAACTTTCAAAAACTCACTAACTCGTCTCCATAGTGGGGCTGAATTATTAGGAACTTTGTGTACAAAATGATCTAAAAAATCCTAAATTCTGCCATATTACTGCGTGCCAGTAATCTGATGCTCAAAAATTTATATTATAAGCTTGAATGAAAAGACATCATTACAGCTAATATTCAACTACATCCAACCCACTCTAAAGAGAACATGAGTTTTGGTGGAAGAGGTGGTGGTGGTGGATTCCAAAGGAATCTACCCTTTGGTCTGGACTATAGTGATGTGAATAATGGTAACCAGGAGAGTGAGAAACCGGTAAGTGATATTTAGATACAGATTTAGGGTACAAGTATTAACTGAAACATAGCAAATACCTCTACCCGTAAATGGGAATGCTTCTAAACTAGAGAAAATAGTGGCGAGTCATTTTATAAATTTCCAAAACACAGTTAAAGATGGTTCATTCTTTACAGGTTCTAATTTAGAAGCCGATAATAACATTGGGAAAACTGAAATTGTTAAAGAAGGTGGTAATGATGGATTGAAAAGATATACCGATAGATATTTGAAGAAAAGAAAAATTGGAAGATCTATAGATGAACATCCTTATGTTATTGAATATTTTCCCCAAGAATTATATAAAGTTATGGGTATTGATGATAAGAAAAAGAAGAAATTGTTGAATTTGTCCAAATTAAAAAATTCAAAAGAAGTATTGGATAATCTGGATAACCCAGCTATTGAACAATCTTTACTTGAAAGATTAAAAGATATGGCTGAAGATGAAGCTGAGGAGAAGGAAGAAGAACCTGAGCCTGAAGAAAACTTTGATGATGAATTTGAAGAAGAAGATGATGATGATTATAATGCAGAGAAATACTTTGAAGATGGTGAAGATTTCGGAGATGAAGATGATTATAACGATGAAGCTGCATTTTAAAGATGTGAAGGAGTTCGTCGAGAGATCTTATATTTAATAAATTGTACAATAGTTTTAATGAAAAATGTGGAGATGTAGATACGATCGTTAATAATTGTCTATTAGTTTTTAAATATAATAAAACCATGTTCCTCAGCGTTGTGGAGGAGGTGGTGGTAATGAACTCTTGAACCTGGTAGGAGATGATCTACCGAATGAAGACTGTTGTGATGACTTCATTGAATTTTGTACAAAGATATCATATGGAGTCGGTGCTTTATAACCTTCGATCATTTCGTTATCATCATTTGAAGATCTTATCCCATCATTATAATTTTCAATCACTGTTCTTTTATTTGTTGGACTAGGTATATTATTTGCATCATATGGTAAACTTGTTAAATTAATTCTAGCAGGACTTGTGCTCCCACTTTTATAAAAATCTCTTGGTGCCTTACGTTCTGGACTTTTCCTTCTTGATGATGGACTCTGTACACTTGTACCAGGTTCAATGATATTATAATTATTGATTGATGAGTTCTTGAATGATCCCGCACTGTGTTGAGGTGGTGGTGGTGGTAATGAATTAGAAGATATGTTTTGACTATGTGTTGGTAATGGTGGGGGTCTTGAATGGGCAGGTTTGTGATTTTTTATGTAATCTGATTGGACTTCTCTTTCTAATTCATCAAATGAATCTGTTATCTTTCTTTCAGGTGATGAAGGTTTTGAATTAAATAATGGGAGATTATATTTTGATGTTAATTTTTGAGCAAAGTGTTTAAGATCTGTTGTTTGTTTTTCTCTTCCAGGGTCCAAAGACGATGAAGGTTCAAATGAAGGTTCTAATGTTCTAGTTGACTGAGGTTCAGGATATTCTGATTTCACTGGAGGTAAATCTTTTGACATATAATTTTGCACTGGAACATCTGGTAACGACGTTACAGAGATTTGTGAGCGGCTGAAATCCGGCTGAATCTGAGGACGAAACGAGTCTGAATAATGAAATTGGTTCACTTCATTTTGAGTTGCTGCAAAGGGATCAAATCCAATAGCTTCAGATGCAACTCTTGGTAATGGTGGAGGGATAGCATCAGCTGGAGCACTTTGAGGCTCGGGTATTTCTTGACCTGGGATTGCTGGTAAATTTCTTCTCTTTGATGATTTGGTACTTCGGAAGGATTTCTTCATTTGACTTGTACCCAGATTGGACATTGTTGGATAAAAAGTCATTTCTAGATATATCTCACCAGCTTCAGAATGACCAGATCTTAAGGGATGCCATAGATCGTATCCATCTTTAACAGAGGAATAGAATACGGGCGTGACATCAATTTCAGCTTCTGAAATCAGTGTAGGTGCCTTCTTGGTCTCATCTAGCACAGATATTTTCAGCGTCGGTTGAATCTCTGGCGTGATATTGAATCTGAACTCGCCATCCCAGCGAGGATATTGCCCACCTCTTACATCGACTTTAGTTTTATCTGTTAGATTCGAGATCCGCAGTAAACAATAAGGACTCTGTTTCTCCATCTTTCTGCGATTCGGAATATCCCTGGCCCTCGAGACCACGATGATCAGCGTACCGGTGTTACCTTGAAACTGTGACATTGTGAGTGGATTTCAACGGTTGTTTTGGTTCTTGCAAGTTGATGGTTGTAGTTGAGAAAGTTCAGATCAATGTTGACAATTTTGCCAAAATAGTAAACAAAGCATCGGAACATCACGTGACTATGGGAAAAAACAGATGTTTTTGCGGAAGCTGGCAAAATCTCGTACTCTACATAGACTACTTCTAATTATGCTTTGAATTGTATCTTATCCTTTTGTTTACTCGTTATTTATTTCATTATCTTCGTGATCTTCAAAGAACCTGCTGAAAATACCCCAAATACTCTTTTCTGTGCAACATGTAGTACTCTTCAGAAGTCATACCCACAGGTATTTTTGGTGGTAGCGTAGGCTGACCTGTGGTGAATACAGCATCAGTGAGTCTGCCCTTGGACCATGTCCCATCACCGTTGTACTCAGATACACCACCATCGATCTTGAAATCAGATCTTTTGGCTCGTCCCTGTTCCAATCTGGTCATTGTGGCAAATGCACTTGGTGATAGTTTCTCATAGGAGCTCTTCACCTCTTCTTTCCGCTTCTTCTTTTGCTCTAGCTTCAAGTTCTCAATTCTTGCAGTCATGGATCCACCTATTGAGTCTGCTGAAAAGGGCAGCTTGTTGAGATCCAGTTCCTCAAGTGTATTACTACTTGAAGAATATACATCAACATCTGGTTCGTCCTTCCGCGCTCCACCGTTTATATTCATCTCTGTCTTTTGACTCTCTGGTGAGTTCTTCACCTCCATCACTAAAAGCTCATCATTCGTCATCTTGGACAACTGGTTCTCCATCTCAAGCTCTTTAAGCGAAACTCTTCTCTCGTATCTCCTCTTCACTTTACTCGCCAGGTTTCTTAGTCTGTGCCTCTCTTCCTTCGACTCGTCTATGAACACCTGGTCAGCCGACGACTTGCTCTTTTTGTTTGGGCTACTAGGCACAGATGGTGTATCCTTGATGGGCACTGGTGGTGGTGGATGACTTGGGCCTTTCATGGGCAGCATTGGTGCAACTTGATAAAAAGTATACTCGACATTGATCTGACCCATTGGAGAGAGTTTTGTCCATTTATCCACCTTCTTCTCGTGGAAAACATCCAGTAAGTCCAATTCACCTTTCCCAATAACCTTGGGTAGACCTTTAGTAGGTTGTAAAACGTACATCTTCAACAACGGTGAAACCCCCGGACCAATATCAAACCTGCACTGAGAATCTTCGTTCCATTTGGGCGTGTTTGGAGCGTTGAAATGTGTAATTTTGGAGCGATAAACTTTGGTTTCTATCTGGAAAAGACAATAGATGTCTGAAGATGCCTGTGGGATACATATGTTTCTAGCTTCTATCGGGTCAACCACTAGAACCCCCTTTACTGAATTGAATTCCATGGTTTCTGTATTAGATTTCAACTATCACAACAACAACAACAGGAGAAATATGCCATCTAATATACTTCTAGAATAGAGTGTATAGCCAAAGATGAACCCTGCTGATCAATATGATCACTATTATCTAAGCCTGTTTTCTTATGCAAAAGTTGAAGCGCGTGCAACGGCCCAGATCAAGTCAATTTCTATAATTAGTATTCGGTAAACACAGCACAGTCTACAAATCTATAATAACATTATACAGGGTTTATCCTAAACAAAAGTTATATGCTAGCAGTATTACCTTCTTTGTCTCTTGTCTCTGTAGTATCCCGAGTCTCGACTGCCACTGTTGCTGTTGTATCTCTTATTACCAGGAACCGGTGGTGGTGGTGGAGGTGGAGGTGGAACTCTTGAGCCTGGATTCATACGGAATCTATTGAAATCTGGTGCACTGTTATGAGATCCAGAGCTAGAAGGTTGACGATATCCTTGGTTGTACTGTCTTGGTAACGGTGCTGGCGGTGTTGGGCCAGATGGTCCTGATGGTACAGCTTTGAACCCCCATTTTTGCTTTTGGACAGTAGGAGTACCTGTGATTGCCTCTTGAGGAGGAAGTGGTCTTCTTCTCTCTATTGGTCTGGATGTGGTTTTGATATTGAATTTTTCAGGAGATAACGTCAGTCGTGGACTTGATAAATTTCTTAAAAACGAAGCAAGATAAACAGAATCAGCACCCGCAATTCTTCTAGCATAACTTGATACAATATCTTGTAATTTCTTACCAAAATCATGAGAGTCTTTAGAAATTAAATCAATGTCCTTTTCAACTTGTTTATCAGCAACAAGCTCTTTCAGTTTGGCAAGATCACCATCGACTAAGGCAATTTTAATACTTTTCAATTTTTCTGCAACATCTTGACTAGAAAGAGCATTGGCAGTAACATCCTTAAATCTGGTTTTAGTTCTGTCTGGTCTATCGTTATTAGCTGAACCCACAGATGAAGATGTGCTTGGGAAATAGGTATCAATTCTTTTGGATGAAGTGTCAGATTCTCTGTGTTTGTTTTCCTCAGTCTTGGCTTTTGGTTTCTCAATTGGCTTATCACTCGTTTCAACATCTTTCGTCTCATCGACCTTTTTCTCTTCTTTTTCCTTCTCCTCTTTTTCCTTTTCTTCTCTTTCCTTCTCTTCTTTAGAATCATTAACGACTGGTTCTGAAGCAACATCAGATCTTGGAGTTGGATTTTCAGTGGCAGCTTCGGTAGTTTCCTTCTCTGTATCTGTCTTTCCATTAGCATCAACGGATGTCTTCACTGTTTCAGAAGCAGATTTTTCAGCCTCTGAATTTTCAGCTTTTTCTTCTTTATCATCTTTTTCAACCTGTTCATCTTTGGACTCGATCTCTTTAGCTTCAACTTTAGGTTTACCATTAGTTTCAGCGGTCTCCTTCTCACTTGATTTATCATTTGACTCATCATCTTCATTTTTATCCTTAACCTCAACTGATTCTTCCTTTTTGTCGAAATCTTCTAGCAAAGAAATATCACCATCTTCATCTTTCAGTTCAGTGTGTCTTGGTCTCAAACGAGTTTCAGAACTAGAGCTTGGTATATTACTAGCTCTACTGTCAGGACGACTAATACCACGACTTGTTGCTCTACTTTGAGCTCGACTTGCCAACTCAGCATCACGTTGTAGTTTCTGTTTCAGTATTTCTAATCTCTTAGCTTCTAATACTGCTTCTTCTCTTTCCTTGACTAATGCATTTCTCTTTTCAATGATTTCATTCTTTTCAACCTCTTCAAATTCATAGAATTCCCACAGATGTATCCATTTCTTTGATCTGGATTTAATGTGAGCCAAAATTGCATCTGAAGCCAATTTCAAATCTTGTCTTTGTTCTTTACTTGAGACTTCACCAATAACACTAACAATGTCTTCACCTTGATCTTCAACAACAGGATAAATACTGATTAAGTTCTTCAATAGAGTGAAGACATTTCTTCTTGACATGTAATTCTCACTTTCAATGTTTAATTTAACCATTTTCAAAGTTTGTTCTTGCCATTTATAAATTAACTTTTTATCATCATTTTCAGTATCATCTTTAACTCTCAAGTCTTCATAAAATTTAAATATTTCTGCAATAAAGAAACCTAAGTTTTCTGATTCAAGTGGTGTGATTGTATAAACAAGAGTATCCAAAAACTCTGATTCAAATAATACTGACAAGATTTGTTTACTTTGTTCCACTGTTAAGACTGAAGTTAAGAATTTACCAGCAAATATCGCATCACTTTCTGAGTGTAATGCACGAGGTATAACACAGTATTGTAAAAAGGCTTGTGTTTCTTCCAAACTTGGAGTAGTGAGGTCTTTGAACCATGACTGAGCATTTTCTTTAACTTTTGATGCAATTTCCTCTGAATGAGTCTTGTGTTTCTCTTCATCTCCTGGAATCTGTTCTAGTAAAGTTTTAGCAAATGTTTCTTCTTTATGTAGTTTGATTTCTTTAGCTCTAACTTCTGGAGTTAATCTTTCTCTTTTTGCAGCTGAAAGTTGATCTGTAGTGGACTTTAATGATTCGGTCAATCTTTGTTTCTCATGTGAATAAAGTTCTTCTTCATAATTTATATCATAAAGTGATAAGGTCCAAAATGTTGTGTAAAGAGAAGACGAAAGTGTATCAGTAACAGCAACACCATGTGATTCAACATCGTTTAAATCGAGATGATTTCTCCATATTTCAAAAGCCCAAGCAACATCAACATTATATTTTTGTATTAGTTCCTTAGCACCAATGACATTTTGTTTGAAAGTTTCTGGATCATTTCTCAAAAAATATTTGATAAGCTCAACATATGTATGTAACACTGAAACAATTTCATCATTTTTACTAGAAACAACTTTATAATGGGCATTTTCATCACTTTCGTTGATCAACTTCTTTTGGAAATCCAATAGTAAAATTAAGGATTCTGATAGGAAATTGGTATCAATAAATGATTTTAACAATCTAGATGCTGACTCTTCACAATCATCTCTTGTATCGAAAATAACCTTGTTGATACTTTTCTGAATAGCTTCACCTGAATTTAATAATTGGATTTGTACAGATGATAAATTTGAGCGTTGTTGAATACCACCCATTTGACTCACGAGCTCTCTTAGCAAAGTAAGACCAATTGTACTATTTGAATGTAAATTTTTGATGGTGTATGTCAAAATGGAGCTTAGATTCATGAAGGAATAACTCTTTGCTAGTTTGGCGATGAATGTAGCAAGAGATTGTAACCATGGAGCATCATTTAAACCATCTGATTGAACGGAATTTCTTCTTGCAGTTAATCTCATCAAAAGTACATAAGGTAGTACATCCCATGCATAATCTGTAAAATAACGAGCAGCTTCAACGACCAAATTACTCAAGTTATCATAACTTTCCACTTGAGTAACAATAACAGAGAATGAAGGTAATGGGTTTGCATATGAAATTTTGGCAAATCTTCTCATCATTGATTTCACATTTTCTGTTGTAATTCTTTTCAATACATCTTTTGTTTGCTTTTCTGCTTTAGAATAATTCAAGCGTACCACATCATTTTGCTTTGATATAACATTAGCCAATTCACCATATAAATTGTATCTCCATTGAAGTGGGAATTTTTTCAATAATTGGAATATATCTGAAGTTGTAACTGAATTTTCATTTATAACACACGATGCAGGGAATATAAATTTTCTTAAATAATCAAACCATTTGTTTGATTTATCTTCATATTCATCTGTACCTTCGAAACTTTCTAATTCTTTGATTCCTAATCTTGACAACAAAGTAACAAATTCTGGATCTTCACCAATCTTAGCACCGGCAAATGATAAAAACTCAGCAGAACGCTTGAATAAATCTTCAAAATTGTTGATAAAGGGGATCTCAGAATCCCAATCTCTATAGAAAAGATGGTATTTTTTAGTTAGAGAATCCACATGTAATGGTCTAATAACTTCAACATCTTGGAATACAATAGGTTCAAGGGAAGTTGTACCGTTGGCGCCTCTTTTCGGTACAGCAAATGGTTTTTCTTTCAGCAGCTCTTTTGTATCTTCTTGTGGCAGTATAGTGATTTGACTTGCCAAAGGTGCAATCATTTTTTTGAAAAGTCTCAACATTAATTTATTGACTTCTGGATCAGCATGAATAAGGTATGGATATTTTGTTAACATGTATACAGATGGCCAATAAAGCCCTGTTATTAGTAATGCTTTCAAGAATTGTAGTTTTTGATTTGCAATTGGTTCTTTACTTGTTTCTTTTGTTTCAATACCAGATTTTGTTTTAGGTCTCTTTGTAGAATCATCTTCATCTTCATCATCATCGGCTAATGGACCACTTAATGCCAAGGCACTTGCAGAAGCTTTGAAAATTTCATCATCAACTGATTTCAACACTTGTTCTTCTAATATTTTCATGTCTTCCTCACTAGGAGATATGTATTTGAAAATGGATCCAAATGATACAAACCCTTCTTTGATCAAAATACAAAAAAGGAATTTCATTGTCTCCGGTAGATCTTTCCCTGATTCAATGTATAGTTTTAACTTCATCCCCATTATCAAGGCGGCTTGTTCATTACTACCTTTATTCAAATTTCCCAAGCAAGAATTATCTGATTCATTATTTCTTGGCCACCATTGTGATTTTTTCAAAAAATCTATGCAAAATCTATAATTTTTAACAAGACCGTTGTGGAACACATCAAGAACCACAGAGATCACTTTCAGTGGGTCTAAAGAATAGCGCCCAATCAATCTATCAATAGCGTTTAAAGTATAATCAATTTGGAAAACAGCATCATCTGATTCAATCACATCGAGTAAGAGCACTATTAGTTTGGCAAACCCTTCGGAGGACTCTATTAGCAAGTTATACTTTTTCTGGTCCACAAATTTTGTAAGGATGTATTCACTCTTGTTTCTACCGTAATCGTTGATAACATTCAGCTTTTTAACCAAGTCATCATCACCTAAGTATTTACCCATGTCCTTGGAGGGCAATTTCTGGAACCCTCTCACTAGCTTCAAGAGATTGTCGTCTGGCTGGAACGTGTTGAAGATAGCGATGAAATGGAAGAATAGTTTCTGAGCGCCTCTGACTTCAGCAGCACCGTTCAATAGGGCACTTAGCTTGTCGATGGCCAGTCTTTCCTCGTGGTACTTCGCGCTGTACACGACCTCGTAGAACAACGTCCCGGCCTTCGCGTAGTCCTGGTATATCTCTGTGCTGGCCTTCGTGATGTTGTTGTCGATGTCCTGGATATACTCGTCTGTGAGTATCTCCCACTGGTAGCTCGGTCTGTGCAGCGACTGCAACAGCTCGAGCCTCCTGTCCAGCAGCGCCTGTTCCTGGCTGTTCTCGACTGGGAGGTCCGTCATCACGGTGTCTGTGTCCGCTGGCGTGGTTTCTTTGGACATTGGGCTCTTTTGTCTTGTTTTGTTGATCTAAAGCTGTATTCTGTATTCTGTATACTGTTTACCACTTTATTTTCGTTGAAGAAGTTTTCGGAGCGGGCACTCCATCAAGATCAAATTTGAAAAAGCCCTTGAACAAAACAACAACAGGTATCGAATCAGGAAAACAGAACCAAGGAGGAAATGGTGAGTATATCAGCTGCTGACTTTGAATTCCAATTGCTAACACAGACATTCTTCAGGCCGATAAAGTGAGAGAACAACAAGTCTACGACCAACTAAAGAGCCGCCATATCGGGCTAGGTGATGCTGATACCACCAAACACGAATGGATGACAAACGTTCACAGAGACACATATGCGTCCACAGTGGGACATCCTGCGCTGTTAGAGTACTTGGCCATTGCACACGATAAGCCAAAGATCCAGCTGAAGGAAGAACTCATCATGAAGATGGTTAAGCCATGTGGTCCTATTCCAAAGACAGAACAATAAGAGCTACGTGTTTTCAAAAGTGATTCCATTCATATTATAAAAAAGTGGGTTTTAGTTATTAACCAATGGTGCATTTTCAGCGTCGGTGGAACCAGATGTCTTTTTAGAATCTTTAATTTCAGCACTCAACACAGCAACAGAAAATAGGAATAATAAACCTGAAATGATGAAGGCAAAGATCCATTGAAGGGCAAATAATTTGGTAAACAATTGACCCAACCCTAGGGCCAACTGTAAAACAGCGGAACTGAACCCCACTGCCCAATCACGGTAAATAATCAATGCAAATGATGGAACTAATAAGAAATCCCAAATAAAGACATTTGCCACGATACGAGCAGCCAAAGTTTGAGATCCAATCATGACTGCACCATTCCAAAAAATCACATACAGCAACCAACTAAAAGGTAAAGCAGCAGTGGTGAAATGGATTAAAGTATAGTTTTTCAATGATTTAATAGACCAAGTCTTGTGTGCAACGTAAAGAGTTAAAATATTTGCAAAATTTAAAATGGCAAAAATTTCAGACCAAATATAATGACCTCTCACAAACAACAATGTCCAAACAAATTGATGGATATTGAATAATGTAAAATGCCATCCAACATGATCTGCAATTTCTAAACGTGTAGCTTCACCACCTTGTAATATATTTCCTAATGTTTGACTACCAGTTCTCTCTGTTGGTTGATCTTCTGGGAAGAAATATTGTAAGACAAAGCTAATTTGTAACAAGTGTAAAACAGCCCAATAAATCAAGATAATTAAAACATTACCAGTAAATGGAGTGAATCCAACTCTGAAAAATGGATCATTTTCTGGATCTTGTTCAATAGGGGCTCTACCTAATGCATATCTAAAATTCCCATATATCGCAAGGACAAGGGCAATTGTAGTTGTAACTTTATGGGTTAATAAAGAACCTGAACTCATGATTGATTTATGGAGTTTTGTTTAGTTGAAATGTGAGTATAAAGTGGCACTGTGGCTATATTTATAATAAATTATTGTAGATCTGTTGCCTTAATATTTTAAACCAATTGTGTCAGGATTGCTATATGCAACCAAATTAGGCCACTTTATTTTAGTGCGGTAATTGGAGAAAAAATTTACACAAGGAGCATATGATCTGGGAATACAAAGAAAGAGTTGGTTTAAAGAATGGATCTTTCATTAATTGTAGTATTGAGATCACTAAAATGACACATGGTTATACCGTGAGTACAATTGATTCAATTGTTATGCGTTTCGCAGTACTCCACGTTCCGCACGTCAAATTAAACTTTATAACATCGAGAATTTACTCGAACATAAACTACAAATTCATCAAATATAATACACTATTCATAATTCTATCTTCATTATTTTTTTGATCTCAAATTACCACCATATAAATGGATATCACTATCATTAGAAATTTCTGTTTTCAAAGTACGACCATCTGCAATTGCACCATTTAATTGTATATGAGCTTTTTCTAATGATGATGCAGTTGTAAATGTAACTTCTGCGATTGATGAACCAGATGGTAAATCTTGTAATATAACATTTTTTGTTTTCCCAATTGTTTCTAATACCGCTTTTAAATCATTTACTTTTGTTCCATATTCTAAATTTTTAATTTTTAAAATTGTTGGAGCTGAGGCATTTTTAATTTTAATTATATTCTTGGTTGATGATTTTGATAATGATGTTCCATTAACCTTATTGGGTACTTTTTTTGTAACTTTATTCGAAGTTTTCTTAGCTTTTTCATTTTGTTTTTTCAATCTTGATGTTTGTAATGCTTGTGCTTGTTTAGAAATAGATGCTGGTGTTAATTTGGTGTTTAATGCAGTTTTTTGTTGTGATTTGTTATTCTTGTCGGTATTCCTTATTCTTTGTGCTAATGGGTTATCATCTAATTTTGATGATCCTGAATTTTTAATGTTCCCACCGTTATGAACTTTTTGTAATTGATCTAAACGAGCCAATAATGGATTTATATTCTTTTGTGCTGATGGTCTACCATTATTTTTGGTCTGATTACCAGCTAATTTAGCTAATGTAGATTTAGGACCAGTTGGTCTTTGACGCTGTTGTGTTGACCCCAATCTTTGTGCTAACGGGTTCCCATTATTCCCATTATTCCCAGTGTCTCCATTTTGCTTTACTTTCTTCTTTGCGGCCATTTTTCTCTAGTTATATATCAATCTCAAATTACCTTCTACTCAATCAACTTTCCATGTTTCGATTTGTTCAATTTGAAAAATATCAATTTTGGGAAAAAGGCCATTTTTGCTGAAAAAGGAAAATAATTGTGCAATTATTTCGCGATTTGCAGCAGATTTACACATTTGGAAATTGCGAGAATGTGAAAACTTGGGGAATTATTGAGATTTATGGTGATTGATTGTTAAATGCATTATTTATTTATCCTCTCTTAGCTTCTACAACCACTTTTCAAGACATTTTGCTCGTTTTCACCCCCAAAAATCAACATTTCAGCCAATTATTATATTTCTATTCACCCGACATAGTTTGACAGCATCGCGCAAAATTCAAAAATCAAAACAAAAAAGCGACAACGCACTTGATTGAGAATTATAAGACATAAACATTTCCCAAGTTGTTAAATTCCTGTTGCAGAAAGTGAAAGGATATCTATACTTAAAGAAAAGGTGATCACGAAGATACAAGTCTTGCTCACTTCACATACTTTCATTAAAAAAGTTTAGTATAAATTACAAATTGCCGAATAATTATCAAAACAATTATTTTAAACATATCACATATTCTAGCTTTATCTGGAAGTTAAAAAGAAAAAAACACAAGTTTAGCTACGTATAACTAGCATCACATTCATTTATAAACAAATTTAAAGAAATAATATCAAATAATCAAAATGCCTTTATGTGGAAGTTCTAAAAAACCAAGTGAGTATAAATGTTGATAATTTTTTCAAGTACACTACTAATTATTAAGTTCAACGTAAGATTGTTATTTTAGGTGATGGTGCTGCTGGTAAAACATCATTATTAAATGTTTTCACAAGAGGTTATTTCCCACAAGTTTATGAACCAACAGTATTTGAAAATTATGTTCATGATATATTTGTTGATGGTAAACCAATAAAATTATCACTTTGGGATACAGCAGGACAAGAAGAATTTGATCGTCTTAGATCATTAAGTTATTCAGATACACATACTATAATGTTATGTTTTTCAATTGATTCAAAAGATTCATTAGAAAATGTACAGAATAAATGGGTTGGAGAAATTACTGATCATTGTGAAGGTGTTAAATTAGTACTTGTTGCATTAAAATGTGATTTAAGAAATGATGATGGTGATGATGATGAAGATGAAAATGATGTTTCAAGAGGTAGATCAAATTTAATAAGTTATGAAGAAGGTTTAGAAATGGCTAAAAAAATTGGTGCTTTAAGATATTTGGAATGTAGTGCCAAAAAGAATAGAGGTGTTAATGAAGCTTTTACTGAAGCTGCTAGATGTGCATTAACTGCAAAGCCAAAAGGTGCTAATGATGATGATGAAGATCAAGGTAGTAGTTGTACCATCATGTGAATTTACAGTTATCGTTGACTTCTTTTAGAAAGACTCTTTGTATCATAATAGGTTTATTTTTGTTTAGTTGATTTTAATTTACATCATTACAGTGAACTATTATAGTAGTTATAATGACGTTAAATATTTTAATATGAAATCCACCTATATACTAATTCCCTGATTTCCTTCCCTCAACTTATGATCCATTTTAATCTTCAAACATAGATTCAAGATATGCACTTGGTACAGTTCTATGTTGTCTATTAGCACCTCTTTGAGGAGATCTACTATTATTTGGAGTAGATGATGCTTCAGATGGATCATAACTGCTATTTCTTGCATGTCTTAAATCTGGTAATGATCCAATAATTGAACTATTTTCTCTTGTATGACTATAACTTATACTTCCTGGTCCACCTGTATTTGTACCTAAAAATCTTGAATTTTTATTATAATTCATAACTTCAGCAGTTGGAGATATAAACATTGATTTTCTTTTATTTTGTTCTGTATCCAGTGTAGAAAATAAATTTTGTTCATTTGTCATAGTTGTATCAGGTATATTATCCATTGATGGAGCTTTATTTTGATCATACAGTAATGGTATCTTAACAGCAGATTGGTTTTGGGAAGTACTATAGAAATTATTTGATAATTTTTCAGATGATCCACCATTACCTCCTCCATAACTTGATGATGATTCATTATCTAATGATAAAGTCTTTGTAGCTGTTCTTTTGGCCCATAGTTTCTTGATGAAAATCAATGAGATGAAACTTAGGAATATAAACCCAGCAACTGCACCAACTGCAATGAAAACTGTCCCAGATGGTAATGAAGATTTCCATATATTTGGATTATCATCAGCTGAAGGCGGTGTTATAGTTGGGGTTGAGTATGATGAAGTTTTCGAGGAAATCTTGGGCATGGATGAGCCCTGGCTCTTTGTTGCGCTGGTCACCTTGGGCATCGATGAAGAGGCCATTTTGAATAAATAAGTTTGGTATTGTTTGGTGCTTTAAAGTGTTATAAAAAGTTCTTGATCCTGTTTCATTCCACGATTCAACTTGGTTTTTTGTTTACAAAAAAATAAACGAATTTCGCAAATCTAATGTCAAATCTAGAACGTGGCGCGAACCAAATTTGAAAATATTGTATGGCTATGAGAAGGGCTGAAATGAACTAATTGAGTCTACAATTTATAGCAATAGAAGTGTCTATTCATTTATAAACAATTGTTGACCTAGATCCAGAGGTCAGAATTAAAAGTGTATATGCAATGTTTTATCAATTAGTTGATAATTTTATAATATGTATCCTCCTCTGTATAGATCAAATCCAATCCACAAACCTCTTTTCTCACCTCTTTAAACAATTTATGAACATTTTCCCATTTAGTACCAGCACTACAATCTGGTGTTTTATGTTTTGGAGATGTCACTTCATCATTGGTGAAATCTGGATGAGTTTCACAACGAGTTCTAAATGCCATATAATCAGCCTTTGGACGTTGTTCAAACCATGGTTTGGGAATTGGAGCATCAGAAAAATGTAAATATTTAATATTTTGAGCAAAATAATCACCTGGGAATTCCATTTCAGTTGTATCATAATAAGCAGGTTCTCTATTTGAAGTATCCAATAATTTATGTGCAAATATTTGTTCATGAGAATCTGCTAAATAAGAATGATGATCTTTTTGAGAATTTAATTCTGGTGTTATGGTACCATAAATTTGATGAGGTAAAATTAAAAATTCTGGTGTATTATCATCAATTCTATTTTGGAAAGAATGATGATAATTACCAAATGAATTTTTAGATTGTTTTTGTAAAATTTTTGGTAGTGAAAATAAATGATTTTGAACAAGATCCATATCATATTCATCTTTACCTTTATTTGCAATGGATTCCAAAACACGAGCAAATAATTCTTTTGAAGGTTGAATAACCATAACTATATTTGTCAATTCAAATTCATCTATAGTGACATAATTTGGTAATGAATTGTAAAGTTGAGTTTGGAAATTTAAGGCATTAACTTTCTTATTTAAAGAATCTTTCCCATATGGGATAAATCCATTTGAATCATGGAAATGATTTATTTTAGAATCAACAAATTCATTAATTTTATAATCTCTTTGATTTTTGGTAAGCGCTCTGAAACCATATTTTTTAGCATCATATTTATTCTTTTTATGTTCATCATGTTGCATTTTTTCATATTTGATCTTGGTCATCCAATAAGCAGTTGGCACTGCTAATTTACATGGTGGGATAAAGAACAATTCATCTAAATTACCCTTTAGCACAATAGCATCAGCATCTAGATAAATAACACGATCATAATCTGTTTCATTGAAAACCATCAATTTAGTGAAACTTGATTTCCAAATATCCACAGCATCACCACCAATCTGTGTCACTGTTGTTGGTTTCAATGTAACATTATAATTCTTGGAGAACTCTGTTAAAGTCTTGTATTCTTCTGGATAAGCTTCCTGGTCAAGTATAAACTCTCTTTTGGCCAACAACACTAGTTGGGCTCTTGTTTGAAATTTCCTCAACTCTGCAAAGATCATCATTGAATTACAAAGATGTGACGAAGATGTAGCATATAACACGTATGCATATTTGGACCAATCCACTTGGTCCAGGTCTGTACTGTTGTACACAGAATTTATCACTTCTGGATAAATGTACTTGATGTGATCTCTATCGAAGTCCAACAGCTCCAAATTAGAGTCCTGGTCTGTGTAAACGGTCAAATCTGTGACATTTACACCTTGTAAGTTGTGTATGACATCGTGATGTGGTTGTGTAGGGTATTGGTAGTTTTTCGGTAGCAGGCCATTCAAATATTGGCTCTGTACTGTTTCATTAGATTGGAATGTCCATATGGTGAAGACGGAGAGCACGGTGGCTATCAACAGCTTGTGTAGTCTTTTGGAGGCTGACATTCTCTTTACTCGGTTCATTTGGGCTTAAAATGTAATTATAGCAGCAGATGCAAAAGTTTTTATATTCTCAGTTCCTGCGTTGATCTCTTTATAACTTTATAGGCTGTGCGGTGGGTACCTGGATCGACGAATCTCTCTACTCTCTAGCTTGCTGTGTTTACTTTTAACTGCTTGTCACAATACTTATAGACCATCCCAGCTTCTCAAATGGCCCAGTTGACCACATCTCGTGAGCTTAGCTAAATCATTACTGTGTTGTTAGGAAAACGTGCTTTGGCTTAATTAATTGAAAACTGAGAATTGAGACTGGATTTGGGAAGAAAATGGAAATATAGAATGTAGAATATAGAATATAGAATATAGGGCAAAAGATGGGAACAGACAATATATCGTACTATTAATAGCTATCATAGTATTCAAACCCTCTCTTCTCTTCTTCATGATCTCTATATATAACACCAATGGAATGCCGAATCGCCGTACGTTATATTGAGTATTATATGTACTGCAAAGTCTGTGCTATAAATATAAAAAAGCACAAACAAGGGCCAACAAAAACAATAAACAACCCACAATAACGTCTGATATATATCTAGCCATACATAATACATAGCTCCTATTGTGCACAGCTGCTTATTATATGTATAGCGTATAGTCATTTTATATTCCGGTTACGAGCCCCGGCACATATATATTTCAAAACTCTTTACAACTCGAGAATCATCATCATATACACATTCTGAGAAACAACAACATGACCGTTTATGTGCCGCCATTGAACTTCTCCCTAGTGGAAGACGGGATCTACAGATCAGGACACCCTGTGCCCATCAACTTTCCTTTCCTCAAGACTCTTAATCTAAAGACTGTGATTTATTTGGGCGACAAGCAGGATAATCATGAATATTATAAATTCTTGGAAGATCAAGGTATTAATTTCATCTATATAAATATGGAATCATCAAGTGAACCTTTCATAATGAATGATCCTGTGGCTATAAACAAGGCATTAGAAACGATAATAAATATCCAAAATTATCCTATATTGATCCATTCTAATAAGGGGAAACATCGAATTGGTGTACTTGTTGGAATAATGAGGAAATTATTACAAGGTTGGTCAATGACTGGGATATTTAACGAATATGATAAATTCGCCGGTGGGAAAGGTGATAGTGATGTGGAATTCATTGAAGTTTTCCAAACTGAATTACAAATCAATGCAAATAATTTACCAAGTTTTGTTCGATTAGATTGAAACACTAATGAGGTTCTAATTTACTTTGAATTGTCCTTATCAATGATAATTGATGTGGAGTGAATGTCATTGCATGTGGGATACTCACTTTATCTGGATCAATCAAGATTCTATCATGTTTCTGGATAACAACTTCTGGATAACAACTCCACCAAAATCTAGGATATTTCCTAAATATATTACAACAAACACATGAAGCAGAAACCATTATAACAGCAGTGATCATATGTACTGCTAAATACCACCATCCCATGCTTCTAATCTGTTCATCTACTAATGGTAATAGGGCACTTGTCCCACTAGGTGGATGTAAACAATCAAAAAGACTCATCATTACACTAGCAATCCCCACGCTTAATGCACCACCAAAATAAAAAATATCAGATTTCCATGAACTTAGAGCAAATAATTTGGCCAATATTATACCTATTAATCCACTTAATACATGTCCAAATATAACATTTCTAGGTTGTGCTAATTTACCCTTATTGGCATTAAACAATAATATTGCACTTGCTCCATGAGATGCAACAATATTTGGTGTCTTGTGATCTTTGAAAACATTCGAATGTCTAAATATAGATTCAATCATCACAATCGATAAAAATGAACTGATAAGTATCTCTATATATAATAAAAATGATGAATCAAATGAATTTCGATCCTTATGATGACCCAATAATACTTGTAAAGGTTTTGGAAAGTAGGGAAGAATCGATGGCGGATAATAAGGTGCCAAATATTTGTCAATAGAAATAGGGAACTGATGCTTTGGTGCTCTCATCTGCATCGTTCATCGTATCATAACTTGTATATCTCAGGTTAAAGGTATTTTATCTTTTAAACTGTGGTTTAGTTTCTTAAAATTTGACATTCACAAGACTGGGAAAAATCCGCGCGATAATATGATATTAGGTAAACCAGGATATTTAAACTACGTCAAACTTTTAATCATTAAACTCATTAATTAAAGATGCTATTTTGAATGCTCTGTCGTTACGTGGTCAACTTCCCCTGTAGTTTATATAAAAATTGTGTCTCCTCCTCCGTCAGCTCCACAGATTCTGGAATTTTTATCCCATTGCTTAAAATCTCAATACTGGTCTTTACATCATGAACAGCAGTTTGTCCAGACTGTTCAGGTGTTATTTATGGTTCAGATTGTTTTTCTTCATCACTAACCACATTCTGTGGTTTTTGATAAGCTGTCCACCAATATTGTGGATATTTCCTCAAGATATTACATGTAACACATGCAACTGCAACCATCAATACAGAACTCACCAAATGTGCAGGTAAATACCACCACCCCATTGATCTAATATTATCATCAACCAAGGGCATCAATGCACTTGCTCCACTAGGTGGATGTACACAGTTGAAAATACTCATCACCACACTAGAAACTCCAACACTTAATGCACCTCCAATGTAATAATGATCTCTACCACCAGCACTTAATCCAAATAATTTGGATAAAATAACACCAACCAATGCACTAAGAAGATGACCCAATATGATATTTCTTGGTTGTGCTAAAGGTGCTGTATTTGCATTAAACAACAATATAGCTGAAGCTCCGTAAGATGCAATGATTATAGGACTATTATGAGCTATGAAAACTCCACTATGTTTGAAAACACCTTCAATTAATAATATGGAACAAAATGATCCAAGTAATACATCCAAATATAATAATGTTGATGAATTTAATGATTTCTTGTCTTCATGATGACCTAAAATGATTTGAAAAGGTTTCGGAAGACGTGGTACTAGAGAGCGTGGGGTATATGGATTTAAGTAGTTATCAATAGTGAATGGCATGGTTAACTCATGTGAAAGAGTGTCTTGACTTTTGATCTTTTAGTCTTCAAAAAGCTTTTTATGTCAGGCTTTATTTTAAATCTCCGCGCTATTATTCAAAGATCCGAGTCGGTTAAACCGAGTCAAATGGTGACTCTACAAGTGACTCCGAATATGCAAAAAACTTTTAATGACTTTTATATGTACAAATTTATTTACTGTGTAGTGGTGGTATTTGAATTCTTCATACTCACATCTTCCTCTAATTCAGGTGATGCTTCTTTACTCGATGCTTCGATATTTCTAGTCAACTGCTGAAGTGCATAATGACGACCTCTCCATGCTGGAACTTCAAATAAATGATCTGTAACTTCTAATGGAACACCTTTAGTCTCTGGGAAGAAACAATAGATTAAGAAAGGTGCCACGGTCATACAACCGGCAAATAAGAAGTAAACACCATAATCCATAGCTTCAAACATATTACCTGTGAATCTAGCGAAAATAAATGCCCAAAACCAATTAGATGCTGCGTTAATACCACTAACCAAACTTCTAACATCTTGGTCAAATAATTCTGAACAATAAACCCAACAAGTACCATTGAAAGTGGCACCATATGCAAATGTCCAAATGTAAAACATTGCTAATGCACCTTTACCTGCACCATCTAAACTTGCCTCACCAGAAGCTAATTTTGAAGCAGGATCTGTAATCTTGATATATGCACCTAAATAATACATTGTTATAGCACATGGGATACAACCATAAAAGAAAGCAGCACGACGACCCCAAGCATCCACAATTATTGCAAGCCAAACCACAGAGGCAATTAATTTAACAACACCAAATAATCCAGTTGATAATAATTTAGCAGCTGAACCTGAAAGTCCAATACTTTTGAAAACTGTAACTGAATAATAAGTAACAGCATTTATACCTGCACTGTTTTGTAATATAAATACCGATGTTGAAAGAAATAATCTTTTAAGATATTTTGGTGATGTAACAACATTTTCAATTTGTTTGAAAATACCTTCACCAAATTTAAATTTTTTATAATCACGTTTCTCCTCCATTGTATTTAATTCATATTGAACAAATTCATGTTTTAAATCAAGATTTGTAATATATGCTAATTTTGATTCAGCTTTTTCTCTTTTATATTTACTAATTAACCATCTTGGAGATTCTGGTAAAAAGAAAATACCAATCCAAAAAATAGCACTTGGAATTATTTGTACAGCAAATGGAATTTGCCATTGACGTCTCATATTATCTGTAACATGTTCACTAACACCAAGATTGATCCAATACCCAATCAATCCACCAACTTGCCATGAAATTTCCCATAATCCAGTTAATTGACCACGAATAGCTGGAGGTGAAATTTCAGAAACATACATTGGGGTTATACCTGAACAAAACCCAATACCTAATCCAGTTATAACTCTACCGGCATAGATGGCACCTAACCCAGTTGATGAATTGGATTGTAACGGTATGGCACCTCCAAAAGTTAATAAAAACCCAGAGAGTAACAATGCAACTCTTCTACCACAAATTTCACCTAATGGATAGGCCATTAATGCACCGAAAAATGCACCAACATGGAAAATGGAGATAATATTTGATTTCACCAATGTAACTTCACTTGAACTCATCTCTTGGAACCCAAATTCTTCGATAAATGAATCTAATGTCACTGTAGCACCAATAAATCCAGTATCATAACCTGCTACCCAAGCACCAAATGATGCCAATATGGCGAAAATATATGTTTTCAAATTGTAAATCTCATTGGGGATGGGCACACGGGATTGCACTTCTGCCCTTTGGAACATCTTTATAGATGAAAGTATCTTGGACATGGTTTTGATCTTCCGCTTTATCTTGTCAAATGGGGTGTATTATGAGTACTATAACCCACTATTTGGACCCCTCAGATGCAAATGAAAGGGAAAGCAGAAAGGGCGCGTTGGAAATGGAGCGCAGTCTTCAATAATGATATACCTCAGACTATCGACAGTACAGTCACAAATTTGAATAACTCAGTTTGGGTAGAAAATGGTCTAGTTATTTAAGATTATAAAGCTTTTAATCGTTTAACGTTTCGAGATTTATTTTTCTTTTGAGCGTCTCGGGAAAATTTTTGATGAAAAGAAAAGCAAATTCTGGGGTCATTAATATAGTGCAATTTGTAAATGCTAGAACTAGGAGAATATTGGATACAGTCAAGAGTTTAGATTTGGTTTTTGTGTATTAACCCAGTGCAAGCAAGGCTTTCTCATTTATCAGCCGTTTAAGCTGTGCTACAGACGAACTATTGTCTGTATTGCTTGGTCCACACTCCCCGGTGAGTCAGACGAGTCTTATATAGCTGGTCTTGCAGGGAAAGCTTTAATCAAGAGAGAAAGGAATCGATCAACTAGTGACTATCTCATCTATTGTCGCTCTTGTATCTCTCTTTTGGCCCTAAAATGGGGTGAATAGTTGTAGATATGATGCTGTTTCTACGGATTAATTGAACGATTATAATCTGATTGTTGAAACACGGCTTGTCTCTCATCAAAAATTCAAAAAACATGACAATCTATTCTCAATTAAGTGTCTTTTTATCCCATTCAAATACCTCAGTCTTCCCTGAATGGCCCCTCAAGTCTGCAATATTCAAATAGTTTATCATCTTTTGATTCAACCATAGTAAACTATTGAACCGTGTAGAAATTGGCAGAGCCTTGATTTCAAAATGACTAACATTATCGAGATTCATAGATAAGTACAACTTGGTCCATTTAGCCTTTTCACCAACCAGAAAACTCATTGTTGACCAATCACCTCATACAATGTCTTCTTTCAACTTGGACACCCTTGTTAGACCAAACATTTTATCCCTTGAGCCATATCGTTGCGCTAGAGAGTATGTCTATAAGTCATATCATTGGCTATCTCGAGACTAACTAATATATCTAGTGACTTCACCGAAGGTATCTTACTCGATGCCAATGAAAATGCAATTGGACCAGCCTTAACTGATCTCTCAAATCACGAAGTTGATCTAGAACTAAATCGTTATCCAGACCCTCATCAAATCCCATTAAAGACCCAACTTGTCAACTTGAGAAATTCTGAGAACAAGTACGAAATCACTAAAGACGAGGAAATCACTGCTGAAAATGTCTGTTTAGGTGTGGGCTCAGATGAAAGTATCGACGCCTTGATAAGAACAGTTTGTGTTCCAGGTAAGGATAAACTATTAATCGCACCACCAACTTATGGGATGTATTCAATCTCCTCCACTATAAACGATGTTGGTATTGTTAAAGTCCCATTGGATTTTGAAACTTTCCAAATTCAATCAGATCTAATCATTGAAACCATTCAGGCAGATCCATCCATCAAAATTGTCTATGTTACCACACCTGGTAATCCAACAGGTACAGCTGTGGATTTCTCATTGATTGAGAAAATTTTACAAGCTCCAAATTGGAATGGTATAGTAGTGGCAGATGAAGCATATGTTGATTTCGCTCCAATTGGATCTTCATTATCTACATTGGTGAATAAATACCCAAACCTAGTGACTTTACAAACCCTTTCCAAATCATTTGGTCTAGCTGGTATCAGACTAGGATTCACATTTGCCAACAAGAGACTCGCTACAATCTTAAATTCATTGAAAGCTCCATATAACATTTCTTCATTAACCGCAGATATAGCAACAAGAGCATTATCCACGGAAAGCATCAAGTTGATGAGACAACGTGTGGAGATATTAAATCTTGAAAGACAAAGATTATGGGAAAATCTATCTAAATTCAATAACATTGGTAAGTTAATTGGTGGGTTAGATGCTAATTTCATATTGGTTGAAGTTATCGATAATCAAGGTAAATCAAGTTCACCATTAGCCAAAACTTTCTATGAAAAATTGGCAACTACTAAAGGTGTTGTGGTTAGATTTAGAGGTAATGAACCTGGTTGTCCTGGTGCTTTAAGAATAACTGTCGGAACTAAAGAGGAAAATGATCAACTATTGGAAAGATTCCAAGAAATTGCTAAAGAACTACAATAGATTTTTATAATATATATACAGAAAAATCGTTTATTTCAATTATAACCTTATCGTACTAGATTTGATAGGTCTATCTTTCAATTCTTTATTGATGGCTTGCTTTGTACTCAATTTCTTATTCAAATCATCAATTTTAATCTTTGTCAAACTTCTATGATCCCAAACACTCTCTTCAAATGATTTCTTTTTACCATTATTCAATTTTTCCAAGATCTTACCATGGTTAACATTCAAATTGGCAATCTGTTCAGTTAATTCCTTGGTTTCTTTAGAATAATCTCTAGTGACTGATTCAATATGATTTATTATAGAATGTAAAGCAGCAGGTGTTGGTGCCTCATCATAGAAAACATTGGTTACAGTCTTTAATGACAAGATTTGCTGTTCACTTAATCTTAAATCTTCAACAACTTGAGCATGATTTTTTCTAAGCTTATCTTGTAATACTAAAACTTCAACTGGTAAATCTCTAGCATTTAAAATGGCTTTATCTGATAATTTTGATATACCCAAGACTTTATCTCTAATTCTAGTACTTTGCTTTTCCAACTCATCAATCACATATTGGATTGATTTTACTTTGGTATAATCATTAGCAACTTGAATTTTGGTCTTGGAACCTTCAGAAATTATTTGATGAGCAATTTTTTCAAATTCAGAAACTTGCGATAATCTCCAATTATGTGGTTGTGATAATGATTTTACAGTATTGACTGGTTCTTTTTTCAAATGTTCATCTAAAAATTTACCAATATTTTCACAATTTTCTTCAATTATAGAAATTTCAGCTTGTGTATCATAATAAATTTTCTCTAATTGACTGAACACTGGATCTTTACTCAAATTTGGATATTTCACTGATCCTAAAGTTTGATAAATTGGAACAGCTGGTGGAGTGAAATGAGAATTGAAATAAACTTCATCATCTTCAAATGTTTGTAATGCAATGGATTCTGTCTTGATTTCATCAGTTTGAACACTAATCTCCTCGGTTTTTATTTCAGCTGAAACTCCAGCATCTTTGGAAATCACTTGAGCCTGTACCGATTTACCCACCAGTGGGATATTTTCAGATTGTGAAGACTTATGTTGTTTTTGGGTTTCTGCCTCGACGTCAGCCTTATTCTTGGCTTGGATCTCTCTATATAATGCTTCTTCTTCATTATCTTCCAAAGAGTCTAATGAAGATGTGTCTTTAGCATCATCTTTTTTAGGATCATTATCATTGTCTCCAGAGTTATTGTCAAATTTCAAGTTTTGTTCAATATCATCACCTAATCCTTGAGTCTCTTCATCTTGTGCATCAAGTTTCAATGCATCATCAATGTCTTTACCAAGTTGATCAGCTTCTTCATCTTTGGTTTTATCATGGTCGTCATCATCATCTCCATTTTCGTCTTCATCCTCATCTTTGTCTTCATCTTCTTCATGCTCATCATCTTCCTCGTCCTCATCTTCATCGTCTTCGTTTGACCATCTTGTAGTATCTTCTTCCTCGAACTGATGAAATTCGTCTTGAGTTGGTTCTTCAATGTATTCTTCAGTGTTTCCTTCAGCAAATGAATCTTCCGGTGCTTGGGTATTTTCCGTAACATCCTTAGAAGTCTCTGGTTCAGCTGGCTCATCTTTATTAGACTTGTCGTTTCCTTCGGATTTTTCCTCTTGAAATGGACTTTTGGATTTGAAAACATTCTCATTTTCGGTCTTCTTTTCATCGAATGGGCTCTTATTATCGAAAATACTAGTTCCATCTTGTTTTTTATCACCAAATGGACTCTTGGATTCGAAAATGTTCTTCTCCTCGGGTTTTTTCTCTGCAAATGGACTCTTTGATTCAAAAATATTTTGACCTTTACTTAGTTCTGAAAGTTTATTATTAGATGCAAACTGTCCGAATCCACTAAATGCTGGTTTAACTGTTTCCTCTGATTTTTTCTGTTCTGGTTTTGTTGCTTGTTGCCCAAGTTTGAAACCTGAGTTACCAAATGCTGTTGATCCAAACCCACCTGATCCGAATCCACTTGATCCAAAAGACGTTGGTCCTGATCCAAATGAAGTTGGTCCACTATTACCAAATGAAGTTGGACCTTGTGCTGTTGGAGTTTCTCTACTTGTAGACTCCTTTTCATTCTGTTCTTCCTCTGAATTGACATCATCTTCATCTGAGCTTTTATCCTCATCTTCATCATCTGAAAGACCTGGAACTTTTATCTTTGTACCATCATTCTTACCAAACAATGAACCACCTATATCATTCGAGAAGGAATCAAATGATGATTTTGGCTTCTCACCAAAGAGAGACGATTGTGGAGTTTCATTTTCAGCTTTCTTACTGAATAGTGAAGATGCTTCGTTTGTAGCAATTGGTTTTGGGGCACCAAATGGTGATTCATTTTTAGCATTATTGTTACCAAAAGCTGCGAATGGTGATTGAGAAGAACCTTCTTTCTTATCATCTTTACCAAAACTTGCAAATGGCGAATCGTTCGAAGGGGCTTTGTTACCAAAATTGGCAAATGGTGAATCATTAGATTTTCCAATATTAGCAAATGGTGAATCATTGGTTTCAGATTTTTGTCCCACTGTAGCAAATGGTGAATCATTATTTCCTGCTTTTGTAAATGCTGGACTTGCTGAACCAAATGGAGGACAAGCAGGTTTTGCAAGTGGTTTACCAGGGCTGTTACCGAATCCAGAAGTACCAAATCCTGCACTGCCAAATCCTGAAGATCCAAACCCAGAAGAGCCAAATCCTGAAGCTTTGTTTGGTGATACTTTTGATGTATCATCAGCAGTTTTAGTTTGACCAAATGTTGATTGGCCAAATCCTGATGAGCCGAATCCTGATGAACCAAACCCTGCTTTATTGTCAGAAGGCTTACCAAAATTAAATGCTGGTTTCGAATCTGTCTTTTGTTGTTCCGTGGTTCCAAACGATGCAAACGGGGATTTATCTGTCGATTTATTTGTGTTGGATGCTCCAAATGGTGATTTGTTATCGGTCGAAGCATTGGTTCCCAAAGAGCCAAATGGCGATGCTTTATTATCAGATGGTTGACCAAATGGTGAGGCTTTGTTGTCAGAAGGTTGACCAAATGGTGAAGCACCAAATGCTGGTGGTTTGGTTTCAGATGTATTTGCTTGTGATTTGTTATCGGTCGAATCATTGGTTCCCAAAGAGCCAAATGGTGATGCTTTATTATCAGATGGTTGACCAAATGGTGAAGCACCAAATGCTGGTGGTTTGGTTTCAGATGTATTTGCCCCACTGGATGATGAAGCTTCCAAGGCAGATTTATAAGTTGAATCTTCGTATTCCTTAACACCATCCTGTTTGAAACTTCCATTCTTCAAATCATGAACATGATACAAATACCAGCCTTGTACTTTACCATCGTTACCCAATACCAAGATGGTTGGTAACCATTCTGCTTCAGATATACCCTGACATGGTTCTTCTATCTTACCAGTAGAGCTTATATCAGTGATTAACCCAATGGCGTTTATATCATTCCCTGTTTCATCATTGATAGGTAGCGCAGCTCTAGCGGCATCACTTTCCGGTAAGAAAAGTTCAGAATATGCTAATGCTGAGATTTCCACAGATGTTGATGAGGCTAAGATGGTCAATACTTGTAAAGATTGTGATAAATTGTGAAAAGTTGATGCATAAACCGTTGGTTTCCTCAATATAGTACCAAAAGCTGGTATTATATCAAAACTTTCTTCAAATGCAGTTTCACCAGTGGTTTTGTCATGTGTTATTACAAAAGCCTTGAAATCATAAGATGGGTCTTCTTCACCTTCTTGTGGTTGTTCACCAAATATGGCTAAAAATCTGAATGAGGATATCCAAACAAGTGAAATCGGTAGTACCCCTTCATCAACAAGATCCTCTGGACGCTCGATTATCTTTTTGATTTCCCCCTGTGTGGTGATTTGTTTGATATAACCGTCTTTTGTAGCAATGGCAATTTGTTTACCCTTTGGTGACCAACTGAAATATTGAACATCATCTGCAATTGGATTTTTCACACCTGTTGATATGTCTATAATCTCTAGTTTACCTTGAGTAGTTAGAGTAGCTATCAAAGATGGATTCAGAGGTGATGGTACCGCTAGATCAATTGATGATCCAATGTCAATAGACTTGAAATCACCTGTGTTCAATTTATTATATTCAGAGACCACTGCAAATTTAATTTCGTTCCCAGTGATCACAATCAATGATTTTTCATCTTTTGTGAAATAGACACCAGTGATGTTCTCTATGGAAATTTCATAACGATCTGAAGTGTAAACAGACTCATCACCAATGATATCTTTTTTCAGCCCAACAATTGATCCCAAAATCAATTTATCCTTCCCAGCAGCTGCGAAAATACCCGCATGAGGCGCACTGGTAAAGTTGTTTACATGTGTAAAGGGTAATTGTTCTTCATAATCTGTGATTAATTGAATTGACGTACCTAATGATTTGAATCCAAAATCCTAAAAGTTATTGTTAGTTCGAGGTCTAAAAGTTGTGAATTGAATCATAATGTTCACTCACCTCACTGGATGTGGATACAAACTCATCCCCCACTTTACTCATATTGCTTAATGGGCGGTGGTTGATCTAATTAATTACGTTGTACGTTTGATTCTGTTCAGCTTGATCTCAATGTTTTGATCTCATTATAGTTAATTTTTAAAATCATCGTAGGGTGTCCTTTTTTCATGCGGTTATCCGGTAAGGACACGAAAAGTATTAGATCAGAGTAATACTCAAACAAGCTTAATTTTCGTGACAACTACGAGCCATTGAGTCAATTCTACATGATATATCAATAATGTATTACTTTGTATTTTAATTTAAGATCATATATCGTGAATCTAATAAGCATAATGTAAAAAAACAGGGGTTTTCATATTGGGATACCGGGGACCTCAATCAAGTTTTAATTCTTCCAAATACCAATAATTTTGAATCAATCAAAGATTATGGGAGCAGTTGAATTTCACCTTGAGAAATCAAATCAAAAAAGAATATTTACACCACACAATATCCCTCAATACCACTGAATTTAAAAATTAATTAGCTTAAGCAGAGAAGGATAATGACCAACCCAATTTATGGACTGGTTCAGCTAATTTCAAAGCATCGAAAGAAGCACCTAAACCTAATTTAACACCTGGTCTTAAGACTTGTTGGTAAGATAAAGCGGTGATACCAGAGTCGGCGATCTTAGCTTTAACGAAAGCAGAGTTATCCAAGACGTATTTAGTAGCGAATTCAATACCAACGGCTTTACCAGCAGCGGCATCAGCTTTTGAATCCCAAGTAGCCTTAGCACCGGCTTCAACTAATGGAGAAACTTTGTGGTAGTAAGCAGCTGAGAAGACTGATAAGTTGTTGGTAGCAGAGACAGAAACGTTGTAAACTGGTTGAGCGTAACCAACAGCAGCTGAATAACGAGTGACTTTGGCAGAAGAGATATCATAACCAACTTCGGCACCAGCGGTGAAACCATCATGACCAACGGTAGCATCACCAACAAAAGTTGGACCTTTTAATAAATCGAAAAAGGCTCTAGCGGTAACTGATGGTTGGTTGAAGAAGACGTTTAATTTAGCACCTCTTGAACCGTTTGGAACCAATGAAGTTAATAATTCAGCTTTTAAACCTGGAGTTAAAGCTTCAGCTAATTCAACTTTAGTATCTAAAGCGTTAGCGGTGTTCCAACCTTGAGTTAAAGTTAAACCTGAGGCCTTGTCGGAGACTTTAGCTTCCAAGTTACCGGCGATTGAGCCTTGTTTGGAGGATTTACCCTTAACGGTGAAAGCGACACCATTTGGAGCGGTGGTTTGGATATCAACAGCTGCTGGAGCCAAGTGGAAGAAATCCTTGTTTAATAAACCGTTTTGGTTCTTTGAGATGTCAGAGAAAACTGGTGGAGCCACTGGTGCATTGTTAGTATGAGATGCAATTGTCTATGAGTCCAGATCTACCCACTTTTGTTGTATTTGTTGAAGACAGGTGTTTTTTTGTCAGAGACGTAGCAGGGAGAGAACAAGTTGAGAATCTCAAAGAATTTTGGGACGTTTTGTTGATGTTTTATTTTTCGGTGGGATCTCGGAAGGCCAACAAAAAAGTTGCAATTTGCACGTGAATTAATTTGCCTGGAGAATTGTGACAGAACGTGTTTTGGCTCCACAGTGGTCCAATGGAATGAGCTACAATTAGGTGTTACAAAAACATTGACATTATCGTTAAACAAAGCATCCATTGCCCGTCAAGGGCTAGCCTATGGGCTACGCTTAGGTGCTAGCACCTAAGCTTCTTGTCTGTTGATCTTGACTCTGACAGCCTTGGTTTGGGTGTAGTTGTCCAATGCTTCAGATCCCATTTCTCTACCAATACCAGATTCTTTGTAACCACCAAATGGCACAGCAGCGTTGAAGTCGTTATAGGTGTTGACCCAGATGATACCAGCCTCTAATCTTTGAGAAACATCTAGAGCTCTGTCAAGTGATTTGGTGTGGATACCAGCACCTAACCCGTATTCAGAATCGTTGGCTCTTTCAATCAAATCATCAATGGTTTTAAATGTGGAAACAGTGGCAACTGGACCAAAGATTTCCTCTCTCAAGACGGTAAAATCGTCACCAACATGAGTGAAGATGGTTGGTTGTAAGAAATAACCTTTGTTACCGATTCTTTCACCACCAGTCAACACTTTAGCACCTTGATCTTTACCCTTTTGAATGTAATCCAAAACTTCTTGGAATTGATCTGGAGTAGTTTGAGCACCTTGATAGTTTGATTCATCAAATGGATCACCAACTTTCAAAGTTTCCACTTCTGTTTTCAATGCAGAGATTAATTCATCATAAATACCTTCTTGGATATAAATTCTTGAACCTGCACAACAAACTTCACCACCATTAAAGAAAATACCAGTGATTAAATTTTTAACAGTGGTTTTAATATCAGCATCATCAAACACAATATTTGGAGATTTACCACCAAGTTCTAAAGTAACTTTCTTCAAGTTAGATTCAGCAGCGGCAATCATAACTGATCTACCAATGGCAGTGGACCCTGTGAAGGCAATCTTCTTGATTTTTGGATGTCTTAAGATAGCATCACCACATTTTCTACCAGAACCTGGAACCAAGTTAATAACACCTGGTGGGATACCAGCTTCAACAGCCAAAGTTGAAGCATATAAAGCTGATAATGGAGTAGCAGAAGCTGGTTTTAAGATAACAGTGTTACCAGTGACTAAAGCTGGACCAATTTTCCAAGCCCACATCATCAATGGGAAATTCCATGGAATAATTTGACCACAAACACCTAAAGGTTCTTTTCTAGTATAGTTGAAATAACCATCACCAGTGTTGATGGATCTACCATCAATTTTATCAGCAAACCCAGCAGATGATCTAATATAATTGATAACTAATTTAACATCAGCTCTTGAACAATGAAGTGCCTTACCATTATCTAAAGATTCAATAGATGCTAATAATTCAGCATCTCTTTCTAATAATTCGGCCAATTTGTATAGAGCTTGACCTCTAACTTGTGGTTCTAAAGTGGACCATTTTTTAAAAGCGGCAGAAGCAGCTTCCACAGCGATTTCCACATCAGCTTTATCAGCTTCATATAAATCAGCAATTAATTCTTCAGTGGAAGGATTGGTAACTTTAAAAGTTTTACCACTTTGAGATTTAACCAATTCATTGTTGATGAATAACCCAGTTGGTTGTTGGTATGTAATGTTGTTTGGTAATTTAATTTCGATAGAAGTTGGAGCAGACATGTTGTATATTGTAGATCTAGCCTTAATCGATGAGAAGAGAATTTACAATTTGAAACGGTTATAATTTATCTGGGGAATTTCGAAGCCCTTTTATACGTATATTCTGTAATTTCCAGTCGACCTTGGTCATCATGTACACCCTGGGATAGCACAAGCCTGGACTTTGGAATAAATTACTAATGAATTGTTGAGCAAATGCTTATACGTCGATACCGGCTTTAAGTTTAGCACTCGTCCTTGGAGGGACACTTATGGGGTAATGCAGATCGGAATAAAGCTAATTGTAGGGCTAAAACAACCATTACGAGAATAACTCATGGAATAAAGGGAATTGTGATCAAGTATCATTGAACCTTTCAACCCAATATCACGCCAGCATCAGCATCAGCAGTCAACACTCACAGAATCCCACCTGTTCCTGGAATCTCTTGGTACTAGAGTGAGATCGAGCCAACAAGAAGAGCTCAGCAGCAAACGCCGACTAACAGGGCCCAATAGATTATAAACTAGCCCACCCGGGGGCTCTCGCTTTGACCTCATTGGCTGCTACCCCATACTAGCCAGTTTCAGCCTCGCCATGGCTAGCCTCGCTAGCCTCGCTACACTAAACACCCATGTTGCTTATGCCCGGAGATTTACTCTTGATTCACAGGCCGTTAACCAACCCACCAAGAGCCCATTCTTCCAAGTCTCGAGACGCCAGCACACGGACAACGAGCATGCTCACGGAGACCTGCTGTTAGGTATCCGAATTGGTGTCTTATTGTCTATCTTATGAGCTCTGATTATAATCTGAGCATCTATAGTATAATTAAGCTTTGTAGCTAATGTCCGGTTCTCCAGATTTCGATGACATATGATATAAGCTTGGTAATTTCAGCCATTTGATGATTAACTCAACGAGAGATATTTCGCTTAGTAAAAGTGGTCTTTGCATACTTAATTCGTTCGGTTCCTTGTTTTCCGATGTTTTAATGGCTTGTAAGCTTTGTAAGCTAATTACGGTTATATTACGGATTACGGTTATATCCACACTGGATCACATATTGTAATGCATTTCATTTTATTCATCCCCACTGGACTTTACAACATACAACTCAAGCAACAGATTTAGCTTGTGCAATTTGAGTTTGTAATTCATTATATTCATTTTTTTTCTGTGCAAGATATTGTTCTAATACTTGAACTTGTGATTCCACTGTGTCTATATCATTGGAAATTTCTGATAAATCAGCCCCGGATTTACTCTCTTGTACCAATTGTTTTTGTTTATATTCCAACAATTGTTCTAATTCTTTCCTCAATTGTAATGTCTTATTTGAAGTAGAACCATTCCCATTCAACACATTTAATCTTTCTTTAGATTTAGAATCTGTTTCAGATTCCTTTTGACGTACTTTTTCTTCTAAATCTGCTAATTCTCTTTTCAATCTAACTTCTTCCCAATCTGTCCCTTCTGTAGATGAAAAATCTGTACCTTTAGTATTCTTGGATAATCCAGATCCTCCAATTCTTTCCAAATAATTATCAGCAAATGAATGCTTTGAATTCCCACTCTTCTGTACAGAGGCCTGATGTGATTCTAATGAATATTCTGGTGTTTCTTTGGAAAAAGTGGCTCTTAATGAATTTGGTACAGATCTTGGTATTCTTTGTCCATTGGATCTTTGATTTAACATGTGTAGGAAAATTAAAGTTTGATCTTTATCTATAGTCTCTGAAGATCTTGGATTGACCAAATTCCATGCAGAACTTACATCTGTGGCTGGAACATTTGATAATGTATTATATAACCCATTTAATGAATCATATGTAATTCTACCAAATCTATCACTTGCACTAGAATATATCTCTTCATATCTTGTCTTATCATTTGGTGAAATATACCAATCAAATTGATCATTTAATCCATCATCTTCTGAATCAGAATATCTCATCTGTTGTTGATCTTGTCCTGATAATGCTCTATTAGCTTGAACTAAATGTGCCTTACTTGAAGGAACTAACCAATCTGGTAATTCTGAAGGTAATGATGATATAGTACCATTAACTAAATCAAAAATCAATCTCATACATATACAAAACTCTTCAAAATCTAATGATCCATCGGCATCAATATCTGATAAATTCCAAATTGTAGATAAATTGGAATCACTAAGTTTAGAGTTCTTTAACACAACACTGACTTGATCCCCATTTAATTTATTATTAACTGGTTTTAATCCTCCAAAGATTTCCCAATATTTCTTAATTTCCCACTCTTCTAGTTTTGGTGCCATTTTCTTTTAAATTCAATTTAATTGACCCAGATTGCAAATTATGTCACAATCTCATGTATAAGGGGAATCACAATCTTGTTGATACGTTGTTGAAATCTGGAATTCGCGGAAAGCTAATAAATGGTGTCACGTGACTTTACCCGGTCGATTTTGATTCCCGGACGGGCCACTACTCATCAGACATGTCAATCGAGGTTATATTACTTATAATTGTAATCACAATAAGTTGGATTACTGAATAGTGCTTTGCAAGTATCCGATAGTGTCCTCAGTGCTCAGCTATGGATTTATTTCCAGGCTCCACCTGAGACAACTGAGATTGAGATCTGGCTCGATCTGAGATCCCTCCATGGTTAACAAATTACAAAACTTCTCTGCACATAACCAACATTCAACCACACTCGTCGACAAATCCAGCTATTAAACACACCTTTTCTAGAAACGACCATCTACAGCCTACGCATTTGTTCTCTGCCCACTTTCTTGGTTCCTATTTGTTCCTGTTTGGGCCATATTCAAGTAAAAGTCGCGTCAATTTTAAATGCACGTCGCGAAAACTCGCGACTCCTTGTAGAAAATTTCAAAACAAAGATACGCGTCCTTATATTCATTTTGATACCTTACATACAAATTATCGAGAATTACTCTTCAAAGGGGAAACAGTAGTGCAGATTCACACATGAAACCATCCCTTAAGGGTCGGCGCATCGCTGTGTCTATAAGCACTTTAGGCCCAAGTTTCTGAAAACAGCTATGGCAATTTCAAACACTTGCATTATCCTAAAATGATTGAAGGTACTTGGTGTTGAATCTTAATGTTGGATCTGAGAAGGAAAAAAAATCATCCAAGATCCTTTCTTTTGGTCTTTAACAATACCACTACAGTTCATAGCTATTGTTGATTATTGGCATTATACATTCAAACCACAAGCTCAAGTGTCATTGAATATAATTCATCAAGATGAGCTTTCAACTAATCTTCAAAAGTTTCCTTTTATTAGGACTGATATCCCTGATACGGGCTCAACCAAGAGAAGGTTTCCCATTTGATGAACAACTTCCAACAGTCGCAAGAGTAAATTCAGATTATTGGTTTCAATTATCAAATGAAACATTTAGAAGTTCTAGTGGTGATATAACTTATAGCATTGAAGATCAACCGTCTTGGTTAAATTTTGACGCTGGTTCAAGAATCCTTTCAGGTACACCAAGTAGTGATGACGCTACAGACTCAGCTACATTCACATTAAAAGGTGAAGACAATGAATCTTCAATTTCTAAGCAATATTCAATCGTGGTTTCTAAAAAATCAGGTCCAGAACCTTCAAATGATTATACAGTGCTTTCTCAACTTTCAGATTTTGGTCAAACAAATGGTCAAAATGGATTAGTATTAAGTCCAGGAACTATTTTCAATGTGACTTTTGACTCCAAGACTTTCAAATCTGATGATGATATTGTTACTTATTATGGTCGTTCATCTGATAGATCATCTTTACCAAATTGGTTATTCTTTGATGAAGCCACTTTAAGATTCAGTGGTGTTGCTCCATCAGCAACTTCAGATATTGCACCAGGTTTCCAATATTCATTCATCTTTATTGCAACTGATTATTCTGGTAATTCTGGTGGTTGGGTTGAATTTGATATCGTTGTTGGTGCTCATGAATTAACAACCTCCATCAAAGGTACTACTCATATCAATGGTTCTGAAGGTGATGATATTGATTATGAAATCCCATTAGATAATATCTATCAAGATGGTGAAACTGTTTCATTGGATAACATATCATATTCTGAACTTTCAGGTGCTCCAGATTGGTTAAGTTTGGATAACTATACCCTTGTCGGTACTGTCCCATCAGATTATAACTCTTCAGATGGAAATACTTTCAATGTTAAATTATGGGATCATTATTCTAACGAAGTTGCATTATATTTTGAAATTGAATCTATTGATTCTTTATTCTCTGTGGATTCTTTTAGAGATGCTAATGCAACAAGAGGTTCTTATTTCCAATACTATTTCTTACAATCTGAATTCACAGACTATGATGACACAAATATCACTGTGGAATTTGATGACGCAGATTGGTTATCTTTCCATAAGTCCAATTTAACCATCAATGGTGAAACTCCAGATGATTTTGATGATACTGAGGTTACAGTTAAAGCTTCAAAATCAAGTATACATGATGAATTATCATTCAAGATCCGTGGTGCAGATTCTCATTCAAGTTCTTCAAGTTCAAGATCTCATAGTTCAACTCATTCAAGTTCTTCAACTGCTACTGGTACTTCAAGTTCTTCAGATTCAACAGTCTCTGAAACTGATGCAAATTCCCATGGTGCTGTTTCTAAAAAATCTTCAAACAAAAAGGCATTAGCTATCGGTCTTGGTGTTGGTATCCCATTGTTCTCAATAATCCTTGCAGCCATAATTGTATTCTGCTGTTGTTTCAAAAGACGTAAATCAAACAAAAATGATGAAGAAGGTTCTCAGGCTTCACCAAAGATTTCTCATCCAATCTTGGGTAATCCTGCTAATGGTCCAAATTCAAGATCCCCAATGACAAATAATGATGTTTCACCATTTGCTGATAATGCATCATCTGATTATGCAGCTGCTGGTGTTCTTGATGAAAAGAAGGAATGGAACGAACCTCATAGATTGGGTGCTTTAAATGTTTTGAAACTAGATGGTAAAGAGTTGTATGAAGATGATACCGATTCTTCAAGTGATAAAGGTGGGTCTTTTGACAGTATCCATGATGATACACACTCATCACTTTATGAAGATGCCTTACAATCACACAGTACTGATATGTTAATGGGTGGAGGTGCTGCTGTTGGTGCTGGTGCTGGTGCCGCTGCTGCTACTAAGAATAAAAGCAATAATGGCAAAGAAACTTTACCAAAGAGATCATGGAGACAAACTGTGGATTCCAATATCAATAGAGAATCATTGAATTCATTGGCTACTGTCTCTACAAATGAATTATTCAGTATAAGACTAGCAGAGGATGATGATATCAAAAAAGATCCAAGAAAATCTAATTTAGGTTTCAGAGACTCTGCATTTTTAGGATCAACAGCTTCATCACTTTTGACAAGAGATGATAGTGGGAACATTAAGAAACTTGATAGTGATGGGAACATTGTGGACTTGGCCAATAATAATAATAATAACCGTTCGAGTAATAACCCATTTAGACATTCAAAAGGTGCATCACTTGATGTATTAAAAGAAGAAGCTACACCACATCAACTCCATTCTACATCTTTCCCACCAGAATCGAATCAGCAACAACATGAAACCAAATCATCATTGGTGAACGATACATCATTTAACTCAACAAATACTTCATCAACAGGTGAAGAATTTTATCCAGTAGAAACATCAAATGGTGATATTCAATGGCAACAAAATCAAAGAAATAAATTTACTTTTGAAAATGGTAGTGTACAAAATTTACATGATGATTCTACAATAAGAGATCCACAACATGCCAAGGCAAAATTAATGGATTTTACAAATAAGGCTAGAGCTGATACAAGTAATGATGTTAGTCAATCTACTTATGAAACTGCAGAGATTGAATCTGTATGAAAAAATTAATGAGTTTAATGGACTAATACTTGGTGTTTTTTATGTTGTGTGTGTTTTTGTCAATTTTGGGCGTTTATTTATAATTGATTTTTCAGTGCTTTTGATCGAATAAAACTGAAAGTTTCACTTAATGGACTTTTGTATAATTTTAATAATAATAATTTAAATAATTTTACGTATGAAAAAGTTAAAGGTGTAGATATATGGTTAATATTAATACCTATAAATTAAATATGAAATAAATATAAATCAATGGAGGAATATTCTATAATTGTGTAATTTAGATCAGGATCTAAGATTGGGAAATTTGTTGAGCGTAGCGAGCAGTTTCCAATGCTCTTCTTCTACCTTCAATAAATTCAATCATTTCTGAATAAGTTTCAGGTATAACTGAAGAGAAACCTGGATGTTCTAATGAATCATCTGTGGATTCTTTTGGAACAAAGAATGAATAAACAAATGAACCTGATGGTGTTTCTTTTGATTCGTTTAATGCCTTCACGGAAGTATCAACTTTAACTTGAATTAAAGTACCTGGACTTGCTAAGAAATTATTTGGATCATCACTTAAGATATTAGTTGGTGGAACATCAAAATGTAAATAACTGTCACTTGAGAAAGTACCATTTTTCAATTCTGTTGATAATGATTTTGCTGGAGCATCATTAATATGCTCTGTGTAAACCACTGTAGAATTCATAAATAAGACTGAACCAACTGGTACTGGGGCTTTAAAAGTTGTTGAATCTAATGAAACGAATCTTGGGAAGGCATGAGAGAATGAAGCAGCTGTACAATAAGCCAATTCGAAAGTTTGTCTCATCAAATACCCACCAAAGATCATGTATGAATGTCTATTTCTATATTGAGGTTGCATGAATGAAGTTGATTGAGTTAAAGTGTCTTTCATCAATGATACATTTTTTGGTAATTCGTTATATTTAGCAATTTCCTTTGAAGCTAAGAACATTTTGTGGATCAATTGAGATTCTTCTGGTGTTGGAGGTTGTTTATCTAAAGAATCTTTATTTTTAGCTAATTTTTTAGCTGCATTTTGAGATTCTGCTCTTCTATAATCGATCCATTCTGGCTCTGTGATTGGTAATAATCTGTTGATTGGAAATGATTTATGAGTTTCTGGGTTTCTAGCAACAAAAGTAAATGCAGCAGTTAAAAAGACATCTTTATCATCGATATCTTCTTCTTTCAAATCCTTTTTTATTGAGTTTTCTGTGGTGGAAGCCTTGATTAAAATTTCCATTGAAGATCTACCAGTCCAAACGACTGAACCTGAAAGAATGAAATTTTTGTTTTCTATTTCATCAACTCTTTTCAACATGTAGATACGACTAACTTGGGCAGTAACAATGATTGGAGCAGCAGGACTCACGAATCTATAACTAATTCTACCGGCTAATGCATCAAGATCTTGGAAGATTTGACCCATACGTAATCTACCAGCAGCATTGACATAGAAATCAGCTAACCATAGATCCTCTTTGAAATTCAACGTCAAGTAACTGAAAGATTCAGATCTTGTCTTGTCTGAGATCACAGGAGTCTGAGGGGTGTTGTAGGCGAAAGAGTCAATGACTTTCCCCTGGGCCAATTGCTCTTTTCTCTCGGCCAATGCGTTCAACCACGTAGCAGCTCTCGACTGGTCATCAAAAGTCGACACGACTCTGTTGGCATCTCTTCTATCGGTCAACACTGAAGTGTTGGCGTCTTCAGCGGCACTGGCATCGTTTGAACCGGCTTCCAGATTAGCTGGGGACTTTGTGGACTGGAAACGAACAGCAGCTCTGATGGGGGTTCTTAGCACCCTGCAATATTTAAGCATTGTGATGGATGTTGATGTGAGCGAGAAAAAGGTAAGTAAACAAGCTCTCTTTGTATAAAATTTTAATGCTTTGACATAATAATTCCTTTTTATATACGTGTTCGCGAAGACATCAACAGATTTCAGTAGATCTGGAGCTGGTGGAGTGCTCGATTCCGAGACGTTGGCAAGTTCAAGCGTTGCACTACATCAGAGTGGGGGTCCAGCCGTGCTGTGCTGGAGTGGAGAGCTGGCTCTACGGTGCACCAGGTGGTTGTTGAGCTGGTGGTGTGTGGTATATTGTGTTGAGGAGTGTTTCGTTGAGCAGAGGAGAATTAGTGCTGTGGTTATTTGCTCTGTAGATTTAATTTTTAATCGTTTGTTTGTGTCAAGCTTATTATTTCTGATACGATCTTTCCCGAGAGTAATCAGAGTGTTTGGTCTTTGATTGGCTCATCGCAGAAAGGATAGCCGAAGGGTGCTTGGTGTACCGTTATCGACCCCATAGAAGCGGTGAGGTATTATAGATTATAGGTCAACGACTATTTGGAAGTAAAGGCTCTGTTCTTCATTCAAATGGTTACTATATGAAGATTAAGAGTGAATAAGAATCTTGAAGTTGAGCCTAGATATAAGTCTAGATGTATCAATCCACTGCAGTGAACAGTGAAGAAATGGAAATAGAAGAAAATGATTGTGAAGAAAATTGACAAAAGTTGAAAGTTGAGAGCTAAGAAAGCCTAGATTAAATTCTGCAATTAGTTAATCCACTGAGTAAACAGTGATGAAAGAAAGAGAATTGAGGAATTAAGAACGTCTAGATCAAATTCTAGAAGATAAGATTCAACCGATTAAAAGGTGATGATAGACAGAGATTTAAAAGAGTCCAGTCATGACAGGGATCTCTAAAGGATCTAGTCATATGTCTGATAGGTGAGTGATAGAAGTTGTGAAACATATACAGATCAGATACAGAGGTTTTTATCCCTAAAAAGGTTTCCCTCTGAATTTTTTTATGGTTGAGGTTTTGCAAAGTTTCCTCAATGAAGTAATGAAGTTGGGTTGAAATGAGTTTCATTTTTGTGTGATGTTCTATCAAGAGTGCTCAGGATGAGTTGCAGTAAAGGTACTAATCTCTAAGAGAAGGAGAAAGGAATGAGATTAGAAATGAGATATTCGTATTACCTAATGGAGTACAAGTAATAAGAAGGCGGATAGCAAATGTCCCGACACTAGATAAGAATTACTTAATACATGTGAACTCCTATACTGGCATTGATATGATCTAACAAGGAGAATATCAGAGTTATACTATTCAAGATGTCACAACTCAATCGCCGTAAAGTATTCATCAAAAGCAGATTACTAGCTAAAAACCTCAAGCCCAATGTAGAAGATACCAATATGATTACCATCTTTTCTCTTACCGCATACAGCTTTATACTTAAGTGAATTTGATACTCAAATCTTTGCTAATTATACATATTAGTTCACTTTTAATCTTTCATAATACTTTCGGCTTTCGGCCGATAAATTTTTGCTTATGTAACATATATAGAGAGTCTTAGTAATCTATTAATTATTCAAAAGTCAAATAAATCAGCACTTGAGGAGACAACTATATGAGTTTACTATATAAAACAGCTAGTTAAAACCTCTTAATTATCAACAGATTGACTTTGAGTTAATTCCCTGTAAAAAAAATTGAAAAAAAATATTATTTCAAAAAGTTTATGTACCTAGTAAATTTTATTGGTACTTTTAAAATGAGTAAGCTAGCAAAAATCCAAAAATTAAAATCAAAGTGCTCAAAAGAGCCCAAAATTGGTTTATATGTAAAGCTTGAGATAATTAAAGCATGAAAGTATCATAATTGTATGCAAAAATAGGGAGTTAAGAGTCGTGGAAGATTTGAAGATTATCCTAATTCCTACGATATATTACTTAAGCAGCCCATAAATTCGCGAGCGCCGAGCTGGGAAAAAATCAAGTTTAGCTAGACTACACATTTGACATGTATTGAAGCTCAATTATCGGATCGGTTGTCCTATATACTGACTAACCGACTAACCATACACACTGTCCACAGTCTTGAACACCTATACACAAAGATCAGGAAGATCATCAAGCCTCAGTTTTGAAATGGACCTATATGGCCAATGGCCAATGGATCTCTACTTTGTGATTGCCCACCTAGTCGAACGGCAAACAAAAACTGTACCGTGGTTTGTGACTTGTGACTTGTGACTCAAGATGATTCCATGGAAAGTCGAGAAACCTTAACCACACTTTCACTTCACATGTCATATAAGTGGCTTCAATTATACAGTGGCTAAATAAAACAACGTACACAGTACACTAAACACTCTGTTCTCCATAGGTAAACCAGCCACCGATATGTCGTGATTTTTGATCGTGGTGGCTTCTTTTTGTGACAGCTTTCTGAAGTCACATGATGTTACGAATTGCTCACGTGACTAATCGCAATTGCAGCTACCATGTTGTGCTAGGGGAAACACCACGGGCAAAAGTTTCAAGTCTCCATAATATTCCAAGGCGCCACATTTGTTTTTAACTAGATATATATCTAGTGTGGTACACTTATCAAGAGTTGCACATCCACGGTTTTGAAATTCTATATATATAAACAAACTAACCTTGATCGTGTTCATTTCAACGAGATTAAGTAAAATATCAGAGGCGAGTGCAGAAAAGTATAGTTCAACACGCGTTTGATAAGATAAAGGACAAAGAATGAGTAGTAACAGTGAAGCAAATATCACCCCTGCTGCTTTATTAGAACAGTTGGTTTATGTTGATACGTTCATGCCAGAAATTGATGATCCATCACAACTTGACGAAAGATTAACCGCTGAGTTATCAGCTTTTGCTGACGAATCTTTCATTTTCCCTGACGAAGAGAAACCAAATAGATTTAGTAATCATGATGATAAAGATGATTTAAACAAAGTTAAACAGGAAGAAGAACAAAATAATCATCGTCGTCCTGAAGATTTATTAAAGAGATTTGATCAAGTTAATCAAAGTTTTGCAGATAATTCGTTAAATCAACATCAAAATAAAGTGTTCAATACGCTACATCAAACAAATAGTCTAGATAGCGGGATTTCTAGTATTTTATCACCTCTTCAACATCAACAACAAAATCAACATCAACAACATCCACATAATGATATCAGTCAATTTAACGATGTTAATGTTAATAATGGGCAACATGATATTTTGAACAACTTGCCAAAAGTGACAGTTCCCCCAGGTGCACAATCTTCATTAATGGCGGCTGGATTATCACAAACACAAATTGATGCATTAGCCGCTCTAGTTGCACAACATCAAGGTGAACCATCAAATGACGGAGTGAATGGGGATGTTTCACATTTGATTAATCCTTCACAAAGTTTATTAAATCCTGTTTCAACAACACCTTCATCATCAAGTGATTTATTGAATAGTCATCGCTTAAGAAATGATAGTATTGATCAAACAAATTCAAGTGATAATTCAAACCACAGTCGATCAAACTCAATAGTCAAAGCTGAAGGTGTAAATCTGAATGGTGAAGATAATGATAATGATAAGAGAAAGAGAAACACAGCGGCATCTGCAAGATTTAGAATTAAGAAAAAACTAAAAGAACAACAATTAGAAAGAAATGTTCGTGAATTGAATGAGTTAACGCTAACTTTAGAGAAGAAAATTCAAACTTTAGAAATGGAGAATAAATTATTAAGAAACCTTGTGGTAGAGAAAGGTGAACAGAAAAACAATGATGAATTAGAGTATTTAAAGAAGAAAGCTAAGCTTCCCATTGATCAAAACGGTGGTGTGTCTTCTTCTAACAATAATTTTTGATCTATGTACAATGCGAGCTATGATTTAAATGAGTATGATTAAATGATTGATTGATTGTAGTGTTTATTTATGCGTTACGATAAGCCATGGCTAGTAGCTAGTAGCTATAGGCTATAGCTTAACAAGAACAATTAGATAAGATCTGCGTAATCGGAAAAGTGTAAGCGCTTCGGATAAGTGACTACGGTCTAGTTGCCGATCATTTTTTCAAGAGACTAGAGACATGGGGGAATCGGGACATTTTTGAACAATCAACCAAGAAATTTGGAAAGTTGTAACTGATGATCATCAGAATATTGTCACTTTAATGATTTTAGATCAACGTGTTAAAATGGAGATCAAACTGTTAGTAACGCTAGTGGAGTGATCTTAATGAACCAATCGGCCGTATTGACCAAGGAGGGACGTTAAAAGGTATGCACATTGTATTTCAACACCCTTTGCAATTGTGTTGTAAATTGTTTGTAGTTGTATGCATACCTACAGGCTATAACTTCTGTGGTTAAACACAGTAGCTGATTGTGGTGAAATTACGAAGAGCTTATATCGAAACTTTCAAGTGTACTCATGTTGGATGAGGTTCAAAATCTCAAGTAAACGTTGGATCAGGTTGGACAAATATACCTCAATAATTCTCTGATCTTTCCTTTTGTAAATAATATGATGGCTCGACGTTGAAATTGATAGCCACATTATTGATAAACGTAGATTTGTAATCTCAAGCTTCAAGAATCAGATAAGAAACACACTGGAATGACTCAAGACACAGGACTCAGGGGACAACGTAGTTTCCAGCCACGGCTTCAATTCACCTTGTTGTCAATGTCCTATCTAATTTATCTTTTAATGGCGTTCTAGACTGTAGATTTGATGCGTTCGTGCCAAATTTGTTAATCTGAACTTCACAGTATGAAATCATAGCCAGAAGTTAATTTGTATGAGGGGACCAAATTAATTGATGGGGTAGAACCGCCATGGTAAATTCAGGAAATAGGTGGAATCTCCAGGCAGCAAACAAGATAAGGATAACTTGGCTAATTAAACATTAAACGGTCATTCGTTTTTAATAAACTATACACAGTTGAGTTAAAATGATTGATTGTCAATCCCTGATCTAATTTCTCCTCCAACTTGACCCACAATTACCTCAAATCACCCAAAAACTCTTGGTCACTTGTGTGATCTGAACTGCTAACCGTGATAAGATCTTCAAAATGCTAAGGCTTTAATTCTGGGGTGATTTTGAAAGGTGATCGATTGAACTAGTTACAAGAACTGTTATCAATGAAATTATTTCCAATATCATGGAGATATCCACAGTTTATCATGTCTTGTAATTGATGAATACTCACATTTGCCATGTAACTTGACTTATTTTGAAGGGTTAATTTCTTACCGCCACTGCTTTCAACACTTCAAGCTATAGGTCATGACATGCACGGGCTCCTAAAAATATTTTGATCTGAAACAGCCATCCTATATTACAATAGGGAGTAACTACAATAGAGATCTGTAATAAATATTTAAATTTGAATGTAAAATTCCTCTATAAAATTGTATTGTCTAAAGTTGGATCGTAAATAGTTTAACAACATTAATGAAAAAACACACATATAACACCTGAAACAAAATAAACCAAAAAAAAATTGGTTGATAAAAAACACAGTCTTCATAATCACGTAACTTCGTATACCCAGTATACCTTGAATTGAATATTCAGCAGAGCTCAAGAAACAAACAGTTTCAATTATTTGAAGATAATCTTCTCCATTTAAATTTTTCTGCAATCTTTTTACTAACTCCACTTATACTGTTCTTATTACTTCCACCACTTGAGATAGAACTTGATTTTGTACTTGAAATTGAAGATTTTTTTGAATTGGAACAATCTTCAACGTCAATACATTCACTTGAACTGAACTCATTAACTCTACAACTTGTAGATCTTGGTGCAATCTTTAATGCAATATCATCATTGTAACTTAATGGAGATGATGATCTTGAAGTATCACTTTCTAATGGTGAACATTCTTCAACACCAATGTCTTTTTCTTCATAAGTTGGTGTTGGTAAACAAGTTGAGAATTTATAATTTGAATTAATCTTATCATCATTGATAACCTTGTTCCTTATATGAGATAAGAATTGTAAATAAGCATCCCTCAATAGATCCTTAACATTATGCATTGTCTTTGATATTAGTTCATCATTTGGTATTTCATTAGCAGTTTGATAAGCAACTAATTCATATTTATATTCATGTGGAATATTAACTTCTTTTGGTGAATCATCACTGATGTGACTATTATAAATATTTTCCCAAATTTGTAATTTCTCTTGTCTATTGGAACTCAAAAGATAATAGTTTGAATTTATGAGGAATTCAAGATTCTCTAAGGAATGAATCTTTCTAAGAAAGCTTGCAAATGCAACTCTTGAATAAGGAGCTTGAGAAGTCCCACTTAAGATCTCTTCAAAAGTTGGATATTTATCAACTTCATGATAGTTTGGTGATGGTGATGGTGATGATAATTTGGAGACAGTACTAGTAGTGGTGGTTGAGTGTAGTTCTAAGCCTTTTGGAGCTGGAGAAATGGGCGTTATTATATCGTGGTTGTTGTCATTGTTGTTATAACTGGCTTGTCCAGTTATACCTATATGTGTCATGTTGAACAGTGGGTATATTTATCTTAAATTCGATTTATCTTCAAACTGTAGTAAAATGTGTAATTTGGGGAGTATTGTATTTAAATAGGTGTTTTTTAGTTATCGTGATTTAAGGTGGAAATTTTAAATGCTAACAAAAAAAAACGGTTGTGGATTTACTTTTTCAAAGTTGTTTTTTGTTCCAAACGTTAGTACATGTCTTTACAGATACGTTCACACTTGCATAAAGTTTGAAGGCTGATGAGACTTCCCCCCTCACTAGACCTGAACTGGACACGAAAAGACACTTTTTTGGGACAAAAATGGCGTTGGTAGACCTCAAACTGGAATTTCTGACAGGATCAGTCCCATATACTGTGGGATGGAACTCTATGGAAAAGAAAGATGGAGTGTACTAGATGAGCATCACCACAAACATTAAAGCACATCTACAAATTTCAACAATTAGTTGTTGTATTTCAGGGATCTTTACACTAAAAACACTGAATCATTGGTGCTGCGTACATCTTTATACTGGCGGTAAATTAGCCGATGTCCTACAAGAAGAACGTGGTGATTGGTGATACGCTGAAAATTTAGTTTTGCATCGCGCTCGGGTAGACTAGTTGATCTAAAAAGCTTATAACGCTCTTACGCTTCTCTTACGCTGCTCTAAAGTCTGTACGTCGTACGTCTGTACTGTCTAAAAGTTTGTAAATCAAGACTAGATTTGATGCCATGGTGCCATAGTACCATAGGCCATAGTTAGAACGAGCCGGAGCATTGTTCAAATCTATATCAAGTTAACTTAATTAGGCAACCATTATCTGATCTTACAAAATAAACTTGCCTCTGCCTGGGCATCTTGATGGGTTCATATCTAGGTACCGTATCTTAAAATAATATAATTCAAGCCTGATCTCGCTAGAAAACGGCCACTAATAAACAATGTGGCATGAACTGCAAAAATTTGTAGCAACAGTAAAAACGAATTGAAAATTGAAGACATGTATGTACATCTTTGTAGCTGAAGATATCGGTTATATGAGGTATAGTGAACTTCTTTGTGAATCGTGATACATCCACCAGCTGAAAGTCTCACATCTTACATCGGTGGTTTCGGCTCGACCTCCCGCTAATTTCTTATAGAGCCACTCTATAACTAGTACGGTGCTAGCCGGCTCCCTTCCCTGCGCCTAGTACTACCGCCACTAGCCGATATCTCAAAAGACTCAGACCCCATCGGCAAGGCAAGATGTCCTAAAAAGATAATCAGGAACCAGGACAAATCTGAATTCTTAAACAAAGGACAAAGTCTATCTATCAAGATAAGTCGAGGGTTCAAAGTGACAGGCTACAGTTATGGGGAGGAAGGAGAGAGGAGAGGTTTAGGGGAGAGATAAAGCCTTTACCTTTTACCTTATCTCTAGTAAGAGGTCATAATGCATGAAATAAATCAATGTGATTAGTAAATTGTAGAGATGGATCGTGAGAACTCTATCCGTGTACCGTTGAGGAGAATCTTTCACCCTACTAACTGGTCGAAAGAATACTACTGTCTAGGACCAAATAATATATGATTATGGCCCATGTGCACATGATAAAATACAAGTTAAATTTATATGGATGGGATTAAATACGGATAACAACGGACTGATATAATCACACCATGAATCATTTATGGGTTGGGCTAGCTATTCAACGATTTAAAGTTCACGTATGACTACACGTATTGGGTTTGAGACAAGTCTTAAAGATTTGTTTCCATATGAGAAGTAACAATACTACTAGCTAGTAGATTAGATTGTGCAAGTCTCATTATCCACTACAACCACATGTCGATTTTTATTATTTTATATTGAAACCATAAACTCTAAAGTATATAATCATACCTTTTTTTTCAATCATAACCGCCCTTGTTTTTTAAATTAAACTTTTTTTATATCAATCATGTTATCCGTTTCCATTATCATCCGTTGTAGCGCCCTATTCATTTTGATTTGTAATGAGTGAACAGCCAGCATTTGAGGTACTCTTTTTCATGTGTACTGACACAGAACCTCTATTATTCTATATTCATGTCCAGCATGAATCTATTTGTAAATTGGAATATCAAAATATCTATAACCTGTATAGATTTTATTCAATCAATGTGAAATTATAAACCGCTTTATGCAATCAAAATTTAAACACGATAGTTGATTGATCTAGCTTTTTCAGCAAATGATTCAGAAACACCATAATCTTGAGATTCAGTGAATATTGGTTTAATTTCTTTTGAGTGCAAAGTTTTGGTCAAGTTTTTCTTTAATGGACCATGTTGAGTTGCAGATTTTCTGTATTCTTGAAATGAAGTAAAAGAGTTACCGCTGTATAGTGTAGCAGCTTGAGCATCCATTTGAATCAAAGTGGCTGCAGCTTTTGAAGAATCTTTCAAAAAAGTTCTAGTAGTTGATGAGATGAATCTTCTTGAGGTAATTTGTGCAATCATTGTAAATTGTTGTGTAGTTGTGTGTATGTATACTTTGTGTCAAGTAGATCTATTGTTGTAAAACACAGGATATCCTTATCCTTTTATAATTACATTCAATTGTACCATTTCCCACATGTACACCCAAGTTCCCGCTTCTATCGATAAACTTTTACATACCGCTTTTTTATTCTGAATTTGTAATGCTTCAGCAGCACTATTGCTTGTAGGATGAGTGAAAAATTCCAAGAATCGCGGAAAAACAGTACACAATTTTTTTTTTATTTTTTTTTTCATAAAGATGAATGACCTTTTGCTTTATCAATTTGACAAATGGTCCAATCCACACCACCACAACTGAAAAACTTGGTTTTAACGGGTTTTGGCCACAGCAGTTAAGGTTCTGTGAAAGCGAAGATAATTTGATCTCGTGTCTTATCGTCTTATCTTCACAATCGAACCACTCCTCACTTTATACCACAACTATTTACTACTCCACTTTGATGATTCAATTGAATCATGGAGCAACAAGGAGACCGGAAGCTAACAACCAATGCCCATGTCTGGCAAGCAAAATGCTACACAGAAGCAAGCAGATAAAAGTGTGTAAAATTTATGTGTCTATCTATCTCTAAAACGCACCATCAACCGTCTTGATGTGAAACCGTTCTCCGGGATGCATTGCGATTCAGCCAGTGGTAGCAAGGTGCCCAGGGCATTGTTGCACCCCTGCCTATAATTGGTTAGAGTTGCACAGATTCTCCGAGATGGAAATTCAGCTCTAGGCAGAGCTTCCGCCTGTAGCCAGGCTTAGCCAGCCTAGAACCTAGGCGGGAAGAGGTATAGACATGGTTGTTCCGCTGGTAACTTTAGTTACTGTGGTGAATGGATTAATCTCTCGCATACCGGCAAAGTGATGGTCTTGTTTATATGATATCTTGTTGATTCAATTCATGGGTGCCAAATTTGTATCCTATCAAGCTATCAAGATATCAGCTTGATCCTTTATCATTTCACAGCTACATCTGGAAAAAAATTCCTATAATCTTGATAGACTATCAACGTATAATGCTTGATGGGAAACATGTCTAGTACCTGAACTATCAGTGCTACTGAGCACTGAGTATATACGGTAATGGAATAGCGAAACATTTTTATCCTTAACATGCAAGAGTTTTACGATAATGATTGTAAGCGGTGCTTGCAAATTGCGGTGTATGATCTTACTCTACTTCAGCAAAGGGCAATCGACTTGAATATAGGCGATGCAAGATCTAGAGGTTGCTGATGGTTGGAGGGATGGTTATGTCAGAGTACTTTAGGTAGCAATTCAGTATGACACAATCTCCAAAGCTCCAAAGGTCAACATTAAATTCGATGCTTTAAAATTTTGCTAGATAAGTTGATCAATACTTTTGTCACAAAATTTAGACCGCGTCGAGGATCTCGCGTATATTTTCGCGAATACAAGATTTTAGCGTCCGTTCTGTGAAACGGAAACATCAACATTGAACTTTGAAGATGGTAAACAAAAAGACGTATTCACCAAAAGCCACACTCTCTCTTGACCAAAACCTACCAGAAACTTGTTTGCATAGCGCGCTTGATAATCTGCATTCATTTAACAAATTCAGCTATAATGAGCCCGCCAAAAATCATCAATATTCAACCATCAATAGAGAATTGTGATCCTATAAAGAAGTACCAACAATCAACTCCAATACAATATTCACTACAAGAGAACCCTATACTCTATGGTGGTGGTAGAAAATGGTTGATGTCATGCTCAAATCCCGATCTTTTATCTCCACTAATACCCAATAGTTTAATTTCCAATAATGAGATCTTGGTTGATCTTTTTGTTATCAATACAAGTTTTATAATATGGTTTAATCAAGTTGAGAAAGGTCTGGAACTATCATATATAAATATAGCAGCACATGCAGTAAGGAAAAATGAAGATAAACAATTGGAATTATACATACAATTCACTCTTTCAGATGAAGAATTCATAGAATTTGCATTCAGACCAAAATACAGTGCAGATGAACGCTATGTGAATGAACAAATCGAAAGATTATTTACTTACGAATTTTTCGGATTCAACAAAGGTGACAAGATGATCTTCAACACTTTCAATTCTATTGGGAAATGTTCATGTTTCCATAACTTACCATCTCAACAAAATGGTGATATGTTAGATGAAAGCGATAGTATCGAAGAAGATGATGAAATGCCTAATCATGACATCGTACCGATAAATGAAGACTTTGAATCGGATCTTTATTATGAAAATTCAGGAAATGCAGATGATTTGACTTTTAAACCTAATAAAGATCATGGTGTGGAAATGCCATTAGGATCGGGAATAATGGTTAGTATTTATAATGATGAAAATAATTCAAGAACAAGATCAAGAGAATTTGACATGCTAGAGGATACTGAAAACAAAAAGCTTAAAAGCTAAGTTACAAAAATCAGGCTTAGTTGCATGCATAAAGTTATATACATATATTTATTTTTACACTTCATCACCATGTACTGCTTATTTTTTATTGAAATTTGAACTTGAATATCTTCTTGCCAATCTTTGAATCTTTGGATCCTGTTCAACAGAATCATCAATTTTTTTCAGAATACGCTCTTCACGTTCTCTGTCTTGTTGAGAAATTTGTTCATGAGTTGGTGGAAGTTTTTCATTGTCTAAATCAGCTCTCTTTGCATCTTCAAAACTACTGATATGTTTCTTTATACCATCAGAACCTCCTAATAATGAACCTTTTGGTAAAACACCACCACTCAATTTTTTTAATTTATCAACATTTTCAGCTTCTTCTCTTAAAACTTGAAACATTCTAGAAACTCTACCAATTGCCAGAATTTTGTTACGTAATGCACGTTTCTTCAATAATGATTCTTCTGCAATTTCATCCTTTGGAGATGCAACATTAGCAACTTGAGCTTGAGCAGGTTTATTTGAGATTTGCGCAACGTTAGTTTTGGTGGATGAAATGGTTGATTCATGGAAGTTTCTGTTATCCAATGGTGTATCTTCATCTAATTCCTCTTCAGTACAGATGTTTAAAATGGAAACTAAAATATCTGTAATTTTTTCACCAACAAATGGTAATGACCAAGTGAAAACATCCATAAAATTTGGTAGCCAATAAGGATGTGGTGTATAATTGAATTGCCTTATATTCATAACATTATTACCATATTTCAAAACAGCAGCTTTATTTTTATAAGTATCCAAATAATTTGGTGCACTAAACATTGTAAGCAATGAAGGGAATCCCATATTTTCTGTTCTTCTGTACATTCTATAACCTGCATCTTGTGCCTCATGAGCTCTAATAACACTCAACAAATTGTTTCTTGTAAGGAAGTTAGACACAGCTTTAAAAGTATAAGCATATGAACAACCACGAACGGTATTAGGTATAAACAAGGCTTCATCATCATCATTATTTTCATCATAATCTTCGATTGGGTCACTCCACAAGATATCACACATCAAACCTCTTGTTGGAGGTTCTCTGAAACGATCTATTTTGTTTAAATCTTCTGGTCTATTCAATTCTGGAGAAATACCACCATGACAACAGAAATATTGGCCATTCATCAATGCTGCTAATGGTAATGTATTGAATGAGTCACATGATTCCTTATAAACATTCATTGAATATTTATGTAAACATTCCATCTTAAATGTGAAATAATCTGTTAAATGCTTACATTCATGATTACCTCTTAATAAAAAGAAAGTTTTTGGATATGTAATTTTGATGGAATACAAATATAACAAACACTCAATTGAAAATGATCCTCTATCGACATAATCACCAAGGAACAAATATGAAGTATCCTTTGGATCACCACCAACTTCAAATAGTTTAATCAAATCAAAATATTGACCATGAATATCACCACAAACAGTTATTGGTGCAGGGACTTGTAAAAGATTTGGCTCTTTTCTTAGAACATCAGCACCCATTCTCAATATCTTGATGGTTTGAGCTTCAGTAAGTCTACCTTCTTGAAGAAAATGATTCTTCAAAAATTCGATATTCGGTATTCCACTTGGTAAAAACAATTCATCATCTCTTGGTCTTTTATTAGCGATCGGTGGAACATTGTTATTTATTCTTTGCTTTGTAGAGACCTTTTTGCCTTCTTCTGTTACATGAATAGTAAAATCACGACCTTCTTCAGGTTTTTTATCTAAAGCTCTTAAAGCTGCATTAATTTTCTCTGAATTCTCGTGAGCTTGTGACATTTTGCACTATAGGGGGATAGATAATAGGTTATCGTAAGTGCAAACCTGGTATAATTGTGGCCCGATGCTTATTCTTTGCAAAGCAATTAATTACCTTTCCAGATAACTACCTATAATACTCTTAATCAGGGATATTATCAAAGCACAATTTGACAGCACCAGCTTATTCCAAAGTGTATGAGATGTACATTTTTCAACCATGAAATGTCTTTTTTCTGAATTGCGCCTGCCTATCGAAATCCCACAAAATTCGCGGAAGGTCTAGAACGCGAATTCCGGTCGAGTTCCGGGAAGATATACCGTTTGTAAAAAATTTAGAGATGAGCACAGAGGTTTTGGTTGTTGGCTGGAGTTTTGCAATATACTCTAATAACTTGAACTATAGACGCACAATATGCCTGCTATAGACTCCTCTGACTTTGTGGAAGCACAAGAAGGTGACAGATCATTGAGATTCACCGAAGAAAAGCAACAGGCCAACTTTGAACTTGGTGTGTCCATGATTATACACTCTTGGGATGCTCTAGAGATCGCCGTTGCCAACTCATGGGGTGGTCCACAATCCGAGGAAAAGAGAGATTGGATCACAGCTATTGTTATCGAGCTATTTGATGAGAAAATTGTGGATATTGAACTAATAGAGGAAACGATTTTAAACGCAATGGTTGATGAATTTGATGTGAATGTTGAAGATGACACTTCTTTAGCTATTGCCGATAAAATCATCAAGAACTATAGAAACTGTGCTGAAAAGAATTATGAACAAGTGCGTCAAATGTATCAGAAATGGACTCAAAAACAACAAGAAAGAGCCCAAAGACAAGACCAATTGAAAGTCACTATCAATGAAGATCCAGAAAATCCAGATACTTCAGACGATGAGGAAGATGATGAAGAGGCTCCACAATTATCAGGTGAACCTATAAATGAAGATGTGGAGATGGGTGAAGCTGATCAAGGCCCAGTTGTCGATGACGATGGGTTTGAATTGGTTCAAAAGAAAGGTAAAAAGAGATCATAGAGAGGTGAGGATTACAACACAGCAGAATAAACACAAGCATTGGCTCCCATATAGAAGAGAGCTCTGTATATTAAACGATTGGTAAATCTGATGATATTATATTGTAGAATTTGGTGCTAAATTTTGAGATCTTTTCAGATTTATGAAAGTAGTGTACAGATCATTTATATAACATCGCGCTAGCTAATAAAGTATTTCAACGACAACTAACAACTATTAGTGATAAATCAGACCAAACTACTTTACATTCGCTTATAATGATCACCCTAGATACACTGGTATCATACTTTGCCAGCCCGTACTCTACTCTCACTCTTTTACTGGCTTCATAGTGAGTTATAATTAAAGCTTCTCTCAACAATACGCTAACATGAACACATTAGCATTTACTTGTCAGCACTTTACTCTAGAGTCTTATCGTTAATTCTTGGTCTATACTATTCAATAAGGCATGTGAATAATCTTTACAAAAGGAGAGGTCATTGGGATAAACTTGGAGCTGATGATATTGCTTTAATAACTGGTGGATCTAATGGTCTCGGTCTGGAAATTAGTAAATTATTGATTGAAAGAAATGTACGAGTTGTGAACTTGGATGTATCAAAACCTCAGGAGAAACCCAAAGCTACATTCTACAGATGTGATTTGTCGGATGAAGCTCAAATTTTCCAAACCATCGCATTGATCAAGAAAGAAGTTGGAGTACCCACAATTTTCATTAATAACGCTGCAATCCGTCATAGTGAAACGTTGACTGATTTGAGTTATAAAAAAATTAGTGAAGTTCTCCAAATCAATACATTGGCGCCTGTGATATTATTGAAGGAGATTTTGAAGGATATTGATGAATCCAAGAGGTTATATACCGTTACTATGGCTTCTATCTTGGGACTTGTGAGCCCTTCACATTTATCAATTTACTCTGCTACTAAAAGTGCACTGGTTTCATTGCACGATTCTATTTCCCACGAAATGCAAGGTTCAAATACAAGATTTCTATTAGCGACCCCAGGTCAATTGGATACAAAGATGTTTAGCGATGTTAAACCTCCAAGACAATTCTTTGCACCTGTGGTTAAAGCTCATGACCTGGCACAGAAAATCGTGGAGAAGATTGAACTTGGTGAACGAGGCACTCTACACGGTCCATTATACACATATTTCATCCCAATATTGAGACTGCTGCCGTTCATGTTTGGTGAGCTTGCAAGATTTTTTAGTCAGATGGATACAAGTGTGAAGGCTTAAAAAAATTCATTCCTAATTTGCAGTATACAATAAATTATAGACTTGTCTTTGATTTTTCATTTTTCTTTTGTATTTGACTCTAACTGGTTCTTTACCCAAATTGATAATTGAGATTCATGTAGATTCCCAAATCTATCAAATATATCTTTAAACTCAAGTTTTGTATCGAAATCCACAGATGAACCTTTTGCATTTGTTATCTTAACGTTTAAGTTATATTCAGGAACAAACTTATCAATGGAACCTGATATTTGTAGAGTTTGCCCGTTTTTGGAGCCTTTGTAAATGATCTTCTTTTCCACAAATTTTGCATGGGCCCAAGCGGCAGCTGATATCAAGAAGTAAGCTGCAACTAGGATCTTTGTGTATGGTAATGCATCTTGGAAGCTTAGTTGTTTCTCCACGTAGAATGTCAAAGCAGCCGCTATGACTGATGTATATCCTAATGCCAATCTTGTATCAGTCAAGATGAACGACTGTTTGTATCCCAGATTCTCTAAAGCCTTTATGAAGCGAGTCAGTAATACAATCAATCAAATTTGGTTGAAGGACACGTACGATTGGTAGTTTCTCATCGGTGGCAGAACGCAAGTCCACGACTGAGCTGTTCGAAGTTAGTGAAGTCCATAGGCAAAAAGTCTTCAATTACACATACGCAGTGTTTGCTGTTTTGAAAGACATTCTGATCTGTTCTGATCTGTTCTCCAAAAGACCCAAACACCTTATTAACTGCTAGTAATATTGACATTTTGATTTGGATTTGCCCTATTCGCGGAATTCGCGGGTGACATAATCAACTTTTTTTTATGTTCCCTACAAGATCATTTTGAGACCGTGCTTCAGCTCTTTAGCTCCAGCATCAACACAGGCACAAAACAGCTTCGCTGCTCGTTTCAACCTGTGATTTTCATAAAGGTACAATTTCAAGGACATCTAAACCAAGAAGGCCTTAAAAACTTGCTAAGAAAAGAGCACATTCTGAAAAGCAAAATCATTAATACTTATTTGCCTTCCTTCCCCAAGGGTACAATCCAAAAACACACATTCAACATTGGATTCTTCATATAACCAGCCAGAGGAGGTCACTTCCAAGGCTCAGATTGATAAAAGAATGTCCTCCAAATATAATCCCAACGCGTCTGCTTTTGTTCCTGGGAAGCAACCCGCTGCTGTTCCACCATCGCAAGCTAAACAACAAAAGGCCAACGCCAACACCTCGTCTCATGCTGCTCCTCCACCGGCACAAGGTGCCAATGCCAGACGCAGTGTCAAAGGATCAGGTAAGAATAAACCAAGGGAGCCAAAATTCAACCGTGAGGTGAATAATCGTAAATACAGTTCAGGGTCTGAAAATGGTGCCATATTTGACGATGGGTTTGATCTCAATATTGAAGATGATATAATGTCTGGTCAATTCAAGGCTAGAGGGAAAAGAGGGCAAGTCTCTATTAACCATTTACTGGACTTCTCATTGCCCTCTCGTGATTTAGAAACTGATAGATTGAGTAGACCCGCTCCAAGAAGAAGAAGAAAATCAAGCCATGATGATCGAATTCATTTGAAAGGTGAAGAATTTGTCAATGCAAATTATAGATTTGTGGTGGATTATAGAGAGAACCTCAAAGGTCAAACTTTGGATCCAAATTTGGCACTGAGAGATAGCTCTATTTTGAGAGTTATTGTTCCAAGGGGAAATTATTGTCCAATCTGCTTGACTGAAGATATTGTTGCCCCACGTATGATATCATGTGGTCATATTCTATGTCAAGTTTGCTTGTTGAGCTTTTTAGACTCACAAGGTATTGTCAAGAAGGGTACGATGCCTAGAAAATATAAGGAGTGTCCCCTTTGTTCAGAATCTGTCAAACCAGATGAAGTTAAACCAGTTTTGATAAATCAAACAGATGAAAGATTTGAAGTTCCTAAAGTTGGTCAAGATGTAATTTTGAAACTGATGGCTAAACCTAAAGATAGCATATTGCCTATACCATTTGGATTAAACTTGAATCATAAAAAGATTGGAAATGTGCCATGGTATTCAGATACAGAGATTTATCCATACGCTAGGCTAATGAAAGGTGGTCTAAAATTTGTTGTTGATCATTTAGAAGCGGACAAGGCTGCTATAATAAGTCAATATGAAGAAGATAAACTGTTGTACAACGATGATGGGAAATATGTTTTCAGAGCATTGGAAAACATTGACTTACATTCAAAGTCTTATAAAAAGGGATTTGGAGATAACTTTAATGAACCAAATCCACTGGTGAACTCAATGGAGAATTTATCAGTGAATAAGAACGTTTCTGGGCTGGATGATAACAATTGTTATTTCTTTTATCAAACAGCATTCAGTTCACCAACAAGATATTTCCTATCACCTTTAGATATCAAAGTGTTGATAAATACTTATGGTTCATATTCAAATTTACCTACCACACTTTTGATGAAAGTTGATAACATAAGTTATGGTCATATGGTAACTCCTACCACATTGAAAAGACATAAATATTTTGGTCACCTGCCAATGGGTACAGAATTAGCATTTCTTGAAGTGAACTGGAAAAACATGTTAACACCAGAGATTCAAGCTCAATTTGGCAAAGAATTATCAGATAGAAGAAAGAAGATTTTAACAAAACTTAAAAGAGAAGATCACGCGAAGAAGAATTTTGATGTTCAACAAGAGATGAAAACTTTAGATTTTTACAAATCTGAAAACGATGGCTGGGGAAATTATGATTTTGGTGCTTATTCACAAGAAAACATCCCAATTGAAGATGAACCGCTACATCCATTAGGTGATGAAGAGATCAAAAACGATGAAACTGGTGAAGCTCAAGATCCAAAGGAATTCACAACATCGGTATGGGGTACCAAAATACCGAAATCTCAAAAAATTACAACAGATGAAGATTTTATTGATGAAACAGAGGAGATGATTAGATTAGCCAAAGAGGAACAAGAATCTCAATCAAAAGGATCAAAGAAGAAAGGTAGAAAGAAGAAAGTTTTGGTTTTGACTTCATCAAGTAGTCGTGGATATTAACGAGTCATGAAACTTGAGCATTATACAACTTTAAACGATTATACATTACAAATTAGAAAGCATTAAATAATTTAAATGAACGATTTTATGATCTTAAAAGACCGATACAACAAGCTTCGACTGTAGTTAACTGGGGAAGTCTTTACAACATACGTTAGATGAGCCGGTGTCGTAAATCTTGCTTCATATTCCACTTTCCAGGCATCGTGCTGCATATTTAAACCAATACACTAGTGAATATATCATCTCATATTTCAATCTTGTTTCCCAGAACAAAGAGATTGTTCATATCTGGTATAACTTCTTCATTTGGTATTATGGCATGTGCGGTTTATTAACTTTTATGGTTGACCAATAGATGAAGGAAGGAGAAGCTTATTAATATTATACTACTGTGAAAAAATTGACACATGAAATTCCGGTGGAATTAAAATTATCTCAGTGTCTGCAGTCATAACTAACAATTTTGAAAATTATTTAAATGTTAATTCCCGCTATACAAGAGGGAAGCGTATATAGATATTTATTGACTCGATCAAATCTAAATGATATAGTAAACTTACTTATTTTTTCTTTGAAATTATGGGAGCTTCAGAGACACCAGCAGCTAATGTTTTAGGTACTATAGGTACAGTGTTTTGGTGTGTCCAAATGATACCACAACTTGTACATAATTATAGACATAAGAATTGTGAAGGACTTCAACCATTAATGTTATTTTTATGGGCCGCTAGTGGGGTGCCATTTTCTATCTTTTTTGTGTCAAGAGATGCAAGTATACCAATTCAAATCCAACCACAATGTTTTACATTTTTGTGTCTTGTGACTTGGGCTCAAACTTTACATTATCCACCTTCTTCACAACCAAAAAGGAAGACCACATTACTTGTCTCTCTATTTTTGTTGGTCTCAGTGGCATTGGAAGTTGGGTTCATCATACCTTTGAAAAGATACCAAGAAAGAAACATCACATGGCCATCTTTAATTTTTGGTATTATAGCGTCGATTCTGTTGGCGTTGGGCCTATTGCCACCATATTTTGAGCTGGCAAAGAGAAAAGGAAGAGTTGTGGGTATCAACTTTGTGTTTTTAACAATGGATTTCTGCGGTGCTTTCTTCAGTGCCCTATCTGTTGCATTTGCCAAAGAGGTTGATGTATTGGGGATTGTCTTGTACTGTATCGTTGGTGTGCTGGAACTAGGGATTTTTTCCTCACATTTTATCTGGTGGTTGAGGATTGGAAGAAAGGAACCTAAAGAGGTCAGAGAAGCTGAGGATATGGAGCTCAGATTGGGGAGTGATGTTGACTCAGATCGAGTCGATTGGAAAGCTGGGGATATGAATGAGACAACTCATTGCGCATCTCATCAACAAAAAATATAAGACAACACTGAGACATTCTTGAACAGAACGACTGATTATTTAATAGCTATATGTGTATAGTGTAACTGATGACTTGAATACGAACAGTAGGCTTTTACATGTCAAAGATTGTTATCTTTTATACTTTATTTATAGTTTCTTCGCTGGGATTACATAATGTGTTCCTGCAATCAAATTCACACTCAAAACGAGAAAAGCTGCGTGGAAAGTTGAAACCAAAACAAAAATATGGAATCAGCTCCTTCCGTGATGTTTGTATTTTGGTGAAGCTTTTAAGGAAACAACATTCTCATTTTTATATCTTTTCCTCAGCTCAGTTCTCAGTTCAGACACCTGCTCAACCTAGTCACTCTTTAAGCCAGATAAACGGCATGCACATTCTGAACTAGATCTCATCCAGCGTTTAGCGCCAGTCATTCGTTAACAGCTTGAACCACATTACGCTCTCCTTTATCCCACACTCATTTAAACGCAGCCAACTGCTTACCCATTCACTTACAAAGGAGACACCACACATCATTTTTATATCACCATGGAAGAAACAGTTTTCCACCAGTTATTTGAGGTAGAATCAAGCCTTGCAAAGGCACAAGAGCTCTTGGAATCTTCATCACAAACTGGGCTATTAGACTCTCATTTGGAAAAGTTGAACAATCACAGCACTTCAGGATCAGGGTTAGACAATTTGGCATACAAAGACATTGAAAATCTTCTCAAACAGACAGGATCTTTTGATTTGGCGCTATGTTGTCCATCATGTAATCAATCGATCTATGATAATGATGAATGTGCCAAAGAAGGTAAACATAAGGAGGATCTACAATCATGTTGCTTGAAGTATGTTGAAGATGCTCATAATCTTGATGTGCTCGAGGTGACTTTTTGGTGGTTTTTCATAAACAACTATTCCAACTGTATCTTAACTTTACCAAATTATACAAGATTTATGCTCACCAATGGTATCCCAGCTTCACTTAGAGATCGTGTTTGGGGGATATTAACATTTTCAAACGATTCAAATGGTGTTGTCGATGAATATCTTTTGAATCTTTATGAATCATTAAACAAGGACATCTCACCAGATATCAGAATTATAACAAAAGATGTCAATAGAACTTTCCCTCAACTATCAATTTTCAAAAACATAGAGACTAAAGAAAATTTTGAGAAAATATTGAATGCCTATAGTATTTTCGATTCAGATATGGGTTATTGTCAAGGTTTACAATTTATCGTGGCACCAATGTTATTCCATTTCCAAAACGATTACAAAACTTTCAACTCATTAACCAAAGTTTTCGAGATCAATAAACTAAGAAATATTTATGATCATCAAATGTCTGGATTAAATCTATGGTTTTATCAATTTGAAAGAATTTTCCAAGAAGAATTACCAGAAGTTAACAAGCATTTTGAAGAATTAAACGTTGATTTGAAAGTTTTCCTATCTCAATGGTTTTTGTCATTGTATTCCATCACTATACCATTCCCATTTTTGATACGTATCTTTGATGTTATGTTTTTAGAAGGTGTTAAGGAAACATTACTTCGTGTCGGTTTGATAATTTTATCGAAAAATTCTAAATTGTTGAGAAGTATTGATGAATCAGAATTGATATATCAACATCTTTTATCAGAAAATTGTTGGGGTGTTTTCCAAAACAATGTTGATTCATTTATCAATGCATTGATGAATTTGAACATTGAAAATTTCACAGAATTGAAATTTGATCAATTAGCAAATGAATATGAAACATCTATCAAGAAAGAAAATGATAGAATTACTCAAAATAATATTTCATTATTCACAAAAGTTTTTTCAAATTTAAAATCAAATACAGAATCAATATTATCATCACCTATTGATTCAACTTCTGCATCTTCATCCAAATCATCAATTTTTTCATCAACATCTGCTAATAGTCATGGTGTTACAAGCTTATTCGATTCTGATTTCGATCTTATTGAAGGATTATATAAAATTTGTTTACAAAAAGGAATTGAAGATCCAATAATGGGAAAGATTAAAGATCGTTTAGATCAAACAGCTGCATCATCATCATCATCATTAGCTAGTGTTAAAAATTAGTATATTATTTAAATATCAAAGGGAAAAAATTGGGAAAGGTTATATATTGGACATGGAATTTAATATCATGTATAGTTATAGGATAAATAACAGGAAAGTTTACAGTTTAAAATGATGTATATGTAGGGGAAGTCGTTTAAGTTTGGGATGACTCAGCATTTTTGTCGTATGAAATTCTTAACGAGTATTAATGCGCTACGTCTAAACGATAATTTTTAAATTCAATTATATATATAGAGATATATATGGATATAGGAGATGCACGTTAGCCTAGTAACAAAATATTATTCATAAATATGAAAGATTATAGACAAGCTATTATAATCTTAATAAGTCATACAGTATAATGACTTCTTCTTGATTTGATTTGATTGAGATGATGCTATTTGTAGTTTTTATTTTTTATTTTTTCATTTGTTCATTGATTTCTAATATTTACTTGTTTAAAAAAAAGTTATTCTTAAACGATCAAATATTGGTAATTTTGGTACGACACCAACAGCACAAATTAATAAATTAATAACAAATAATTTTAAATCATAATGACTATAATGTGTTGAACATAAAAATAACCAAATTGGTACACCAACTAAAAATTTTTTACTTGGTGTATAAAAATCACCTTCATCTAATTGTTCCCACATTGTTAAATTATCATAAGCACCTGAATTAAAATCAAAAGGTGTACCTTTAACTAAATGGAACATTATATATGAGCCAGTAACGTATGTAGCATTAGTTAAAGACCAACTGATTTCATTTGATAAACCAGGAACTAAATCGAAAAACACTTTTAATAATAATATAATAACAATATGAATAATCCATGCACCTTTGGAATGAACCCAATTAGCATTTAAATTCGGTGTTGATTCTTGATCAATTTTTTCTTCAAAAGTTTCAGGTTCAACATGAGAAATTATAGATGATGAACGACGACGATGTTGTCTTGCATTATTAGAATTTGGTGATAGTGAACCATCAGCTGCTGTAATTGGTTCTGAAGACATTATAATTGTTGTGTATTTGTGGCGTAGTTGGGAAAAGATATGTGTGAATGTTCTTGTAACTGATGTTGGGGTATGTGTTTGTTCAGGTATGGGAATGAAACTCTAGTGTGTGTTTGTGATGAGTTACAGTGTCTGATGAAATCTTTGTGAAAAGTTTTACGTTGTCTTGATTGTTTTGATGAAACAAGGCCCTTAAGGAATATTTGGTTGTGTTTTTTTTTCTAGTTTTCTAAAATTAAGAATCCCTTCAAATTTGTGCAGAATTCTTTTGATAAGACGAAAACACCGGAACTGGAAAAACAAATTCTGTCCTGGCTGAGGACGTGCGTAGTATTTATAAGAGCCAGTGGAGCTAGGTGGTAAACGGTGGCGATATTCCTGTTGATGTTGTTTGCTGTATGATGATACCTGGCGTTATTTAGTGTGACGTGGTTGATTAACTTGCGGACGTGATCAATATCAGAATCGTATTGTTCTTGAGGTGTCATGAACTGGCAAAGCTTGCCAAATTTCGCTAGCTATAGGCGGGAATCTCGCAGGTGGACTGAAGCGTGAAACTGGTTAAAGTTGGATGCTAAGATATGACTACAGGGTCTTCTACGGTTGAATAGTAGTCAATAGGGCATATGTGTTATACCGTCTTCTTCATAGGCTGTACCACCACTGGCTATACCTTTTTATCCTCTTTGGATCTGAAATACGCAAATTGACGTGCTTTGCGCCTTTTGCGCTTTTTGCGCTTTTTGCGCGCTTCGCGCTTCGCACTTTGTCGGGGGAGCTTCCGAAAAGAGAAAAGGCTGAAACATAACGGGGCACGTAGCGAAATGACAGCTGAATCTCCCGCGAATTTTGTTATGATTTTCATGAGACGCGAATTTGTAACATGTATATTGTTTTGATTAACCGTTACTGTTGTTAAGCGCTGGTGATCTATTCACAGGAAGAGTCAGTTGGTGGCGACTCGAGGTATCAGCAGTCACACTGGTTAAGCAATGACTGAGAACGGGAGCCCACGGGACGACTTTATACGTGAGAGGTTGAGCTCCAACTTGGAAGCGTATACCAATAACGCTGTTTTAAACAAATTAACACCGAGTCGAAACAGCCAAAGCAAGACGAGCGTGGATGCTTCAAGAACAAACTCAATATCCAGATCTAGAAGGAGTGAAAGGAAAGCTGCTGCTGCTGATGTGTCACAAGATCCGACCTTGGATTGGAACAAACAATACCCAAAGAAGAATGATTCAAATATTGTTACATCTCCGGTGAAGACGATAAGAAGATTCACAAACGAATTTTCAGACGAATATGACACCACAAACACTGGTCCTCATGACTTTAGATTAAGCCAGCAATCACAAAAACAACAAGCAGGATCATCAACAACGATCAAACAGCCTTTAAAATCATCACCGAAAAAACCATTGAGGAAAGGTACACCTAGAATGACAAGGTCCAAGAAACAAGAGTCGCAAACGCAGGAGGGAATCGATCAACAGATTACACCAAGTAATCACAATCCCACCAAGTCGAGTGTGCTATCATCTGCTAGGAAATCTTCAAAGAAAAAAGATATCAAAGAATCACCACAAGTTGATGTTTCAAATGGGCGAATAGTTACAAACAGTCATATCAATCACAGTATAACTACCAGAGATGAAAATAGAGATGATGATGAATACCCAGGGACACATCATAACAGTAATAATACATTGCTAAGCGAAATACCCAGTGATATACTGAGTCCTGAAAAGCATGTATACCCAGCTGAAAACCTAAGGAGATCATCATCAAACATATCATCTGCTAAAAAGACCAAAAGAAATGGCCAGGAAACCAAATCATTCACAACAGCGTTATTCCCAGACGCATTCCCTCATATGTCTCCACCTTCCAAAAGATCCATTCAAGACAAGTCAGATTCTATTAGAGGTAAATTTAGTTCACCAAGTAAGATTCCAATAAGAAAAGAGTTTTCATCGAGTGCAGTTGTTGGTGAATATGATGATGATGAAGCGGATGAAGTACACAAAAGCCACCATTCAATAATACCACAACCGGTGAAGGACCAAAGTAATAGCAAAAACTCTTCGCCTTTCCACGAGTTACCTTCTAAATCAAAGCTGCCTGTCCCGATTTACTCAGATCCTGATTTAACAAAAGGTTCAAATCATTCTTTTAGAAAACAGACAACCGAGAAACAAAAACCATTACCACCATCAACTAATTTCTTTGACAATTTACGCAAATCACAAATTAGCAATTCAAGTTTCCATCATTTAAACGATTTCATAAGAAATCCACTTATTGATGAGGAGAAATATGGAACAGACAATAGTGCCTCTCAAGCAGAAATTGAACATGAAATGAAATCTTTTCAAAAAAGGGAAGAAGCTAAAAGAAAAAGTGGCTCACCTCAATCACAAGTACAATCTAAAGTCAATCACCCAGCGGATAATAACAAAAAAAACCATAATGATAATAATAACAAGCACATCCAAAAAGCATCTCCGAAATACACAGATCATAGGATTGATTTTTCACAATTTGAATCAAGTGATGAAGAACCACCTGTACCAGAATTGACTGTGCCTTTGAATGAGATCTCTGTGAGGTCAAGTGCCAAAAGAAGTGCTGAACCAATTGAAACTTCTACAAATAAAAGACAAAAATCTTCTCTTTATCCAACTCTACCACCATCTCCAATTAGAAACGAAACGAGATCCAGATCTAGATCCAAATCCAAGTCAAGAGTGGATATTAATTTAGAAACCAGAACAAGACCTCCATCGGGGAATATTTTTCAAAAAACCAATAATAGTGATTTTAAAAGAGGCGGTGATCATATAGATGATGTCGGTGATGTTTCAAAGATAACTAAAGGTCAGGTTCAATCATCATTGTATCCGAAAATTCAGTCTCATGAGCAACAAATACAGTTTCATGAAAAACGCTCTAGTAAGTCATTTTCAGGATTGATTGATGATGTTTCAGATAGAATTGATAATGAAGAGATAAATGATATACCGAAGGATATTCAAAGAGCATCCTTGATAAAAGAAAACAGGAAACCAATTCCTGAGTCATCAAGTAAATCACAAGAGGAACTTGGTGATTCCGAACATTGGGGCAAGTCACAATGGAAATCATTCTTGAAAGCATTCAAAATTTATAAACAAGTAAAAGATTTATCAATATTTAGTGAGAGACTGTTGGAGTACTTGAGAAGTGATAAACAAGAAATTAAATTAAAAATTCAATTTATGCTTGATCATGAAGATGAATTCAGAAAGAAAAAACAAAGACTATGATTGTATTAATTGTAATTATATTGTGTTTAAATTAATGTTTAATGAAGTATTACTTGTAGTGTTGAAATCGCGGGTAGATAATAAGTTCTGCCAATTTTTCACGGTAATATACAGAAAAGTATCTAGTAAAAAATTTAGCTAGGACCCTCGATGAGATCCAACTCAATAATATAGATCGATATAGACAATTGCCACACCGAAACTGAATTTCAATATGAGTAGCCAAGATTCCAGTCAACAACCTCCGTTAAAAAAACAGAGACAAAATCCAACATCAAGTCAAGTATCCAGAGAAACTGAACAATTCCCATTATCACAATCATTAAAATCTTTAAATTCTCAAGAGTATAAATCAATAGTGATTAAAAAAGGTGATAAGATTCAAAAAAGAATCAGTCAATTACTCAGGTTGTCGAATGAAGATGGTCTATCGGTATTGTTAATGAGCTCAGGTGAATCATTACAAAAAATGACATCAATAGTGGAAATTTTTAAGATGAAATTGAAAGAACAAGATTTAAAAAAATTTGAACAATTTAATAAACTTGATTTTTATGAAACATTTACTAAAAAAAATGAGATATTGGAAAAATGTTTAAAAGTTCCAGTATTGTATTCAATGATTCGTCCATTAGGTGAAGGTAATACCGGGATGGAAGATTGGACTAGACAGGAAATATGAGATGTTTGATTTTTTGAGATGTTTATGAACTTCGGATAAGATAAGACGTTTACCAAAAGTATAAAGATCCACAAAATTGGCCATTTATACAATTTCATCTACATTATTCATACCATTATACAATACCATAATGATTATCCCAGATTCAGAAACTCCAAAACAAAATGGGTTCAACACAACAGTTATTGTGGAATCAGTGATTCATAAATTATCACTTAAACCAAATACAGAAAGATCAACAATTTACTTTATAACGGAAATCTTACCGGCTATTTTAGTTCTTTTGTCTTTTATATGTCTGGTGTTTTTTTTCCTCGTTGCTCTTTATCAATATCTTAGATATGGACCACTTGGTAAGGGAAATGAATCAAACCCAACAAGAGCAACTCCAAACATGTTTTCTGTTGAGATGAGTATTTGGGATAGAATAAAGTTGTTGAGGATAGGTAGAGCTGTTAATCATGCTGGTCGTTCAGTTAAATATCCTAGATCAATTCCGTTCAAAGATGGTAGAAAGATTCTTACACATAGTAAATATTATTATCCTACGCATGAATTGGAAGAAAGTGATGATGATCGTACACTTTGGGAAGAACCAATGGAGTATAAAGTTGGAACAGATGATTTAGATGAACCTAGATTTCAAAATTTCTTACCAAGTATGTTTAAGAGACACGGTGATGATGATGATGACGATGATGAAAAGGCTATAGGTTTCCCACAGCAGATTAAGCCGAGGGATAAATCGTGGTATATATTTAGAAAGGATACGAAATGGTTCTAGCTAGATAAAGTATATCATTCAAGGACACTCTGTACACATTAGATGTTATTTAATGTAGTTTCTCCGTGAGTAAGACATAACTCCACACCAAAATTTCTGTTGGTTTATCCGAGAACTCAACGGCCCAAAACTCAAACATTTGACTGGGCCACGCCTCATCGGCTGGATAAAGTGTTTGGACTGCTTAACAAAAGGTGATGTATTGTACTAGTATCTGAGTGTATATAAGACGTTAGAACACAACAATTCTACATTCTCTTTGGGGCCTAAAACATCTCACCGTTTGAGCTTTGTGCTGTGCTAAAAATGGCCCTGGCTGGGCCCGCGTGGCCGAACCGATGTCATCCCCGAAATCCCAACACATGCTGATTTCATTTAAAACAGAGGCACATCCAGCATTTAATCCCAAACACACTTGAAACCCAAGCGCTAAACACGTTTAAACGCTATAAATTGGAAAAATATCGCTACTTATCATTATCACCAAGAGCAGGATTATGGAAATATAGAGAAAAGTTGGACTTACACTGAAAGGAAGACTAGCCCACCTAAAACACAGGTGTCAGAAATCAGAATAGACGTGATAAGCGCTGATAGCAATTCGTCAACAATACACCACAAAGACTATCGTTTAAGCTTCTCCAAATGTCGTTTCTGTTCAACTGGATGGATCTAGGGGTCATGGACCTCAAATCCTCGTTCAATACGATTCTTGGATCAGCTTCTATGGAACAACTGCCACAAAAAATATCAATCTCATCTTTATCACTAGGTGAATCTGCACCAAAGTTTGAAATCTTGGAGATTGTGGATTTAAACAGGGAAAAATTCAAAGGGTTATTCAAATTCGATTATAACGGTGAGCTAAATGTTGTTTTTAGAACAGACTATGAGGCAAATGCAATTAAATTGATGGAGTTTGATAGTTTCACCAAACCAAACTTTGTGCTTAGTGACAAGTCCACTGTACTACCGGTGGAGTTTAAGATTACAAATGTCAAGATTGATGCTATACTCACAGTGGTTTATAACGGTAGAATCACAGTTGTTTTCAATGATGACCCATTTATTGACTTGGATATTGAGACTTCATTAGATGAGTTTATGGATGATGATTTATTTGAAATGATTAAAAAGGATACATTGGACCTGATAACTGAATCTTTAAAACAAGATTTACCAGAAATGCTGCATTCTTATATCCCAGAAGAAGCCAAAACTGCTCAAAGTCAAGCAAATGATCAAGATGAAGAAGTTGAAGAGCTAAGTTTCTCTTCAATGTCATTATTCGAACATCCAACAAATGTTAAACTGCAAGAGAATGTTTTTGATACATTTTCATTAAAACCACAGGGATTCACCGATGTGATACAACGTACTGATTTATCAAAGATTGAATATCAAAACGTTGAAGCCCAACCTAGACAGGAGAATACAAAGAAGAGACGTGTTATAAAAATGAAGAAAAAATCCAAAAAGACTCATTCTAAAGCAGAACAATTAGAAACCATGGCAATCCCAGATATACAACTTGATGTGGATCAAGATAAGTTGGGTGTAGATGGGACCTCTTTACAGACCAAAACTTCACGTTCAGAATCATCAATGACAACATTATTGGATACTAGTATCATTTCAGATTCTACCAATTCATTAGATGATTATTTAAACACTGAAACATTACTCTCACATCAAGATTATGAATCATTAAAGTCAGATCCTTATGAAAGTTTGACACATCCAATGAGTTTACTTCCTAGTTATAATCAAAATGATGTTAATAATTCAAGGTTAAGTCTTAATGATCCAATAAGACCAAAAGGTCGTCCATCGTCTAATTATATTAATCTGAATAAGGATTTTAGAAATTTTTTGATGGAAAAGAGGGATACATTGTCTGATGATGAGGATGTTTTTTACGATTTGGAATGAAATGGGATAATAATATTATGATTTATGGGTAATTAGGTAAAGGAACAAAAACAATGATACGTTACAAGACGATTAATTTAACGAATAAAAAGAATACATGTATTATAAGTATGACTTATTTTTTAAACGTAGTTCAATCAAGCATTATAATATCATCTTCCCCACTACCATCTTGATTATTCATACCACCAAAACTATCAAAATCTAATTCATCAAAATTTGGATTATCGCTTATATCAATAACATTATCATTCGGTATATCATTTAAGAAATTGTTTTCATTGGATTGATTTTCTAATGGTTCATTAACTTGTGTATCCTTATCAACTTCATTATTTTCTTTTTTAACTTTTGTTTCATCTATAACTTCATCGGTCTCCTTCTTTACAGATACAGATTCTTCATTCTTTACTTGATTATCATTTTCCTCTCCAATATTTTCATCTCCAATGTTTTCATCTTCCACTTCCACTGCTTTCTTTTCAGCTTGTTGCTTTTTTGCCTCTTCTTCCCTTCCAGCCTCTTCAATCTTTCTCTCTTCCTCCTCATCCTTTTCAAGATCGGCTTCTTCTTCAAAACTTGTGCTGTTTAGGACATTCTCTAAAACTCTATTTATCTTATCACTGATACCAATTGTTGGATCCTCAACATCTCTTGATTCAGGTAGTTGTCCTAATATCCAACTTTCTTTTAAAGTTCTGGATACAGATAGTAGTTCTTCAATTAGTCGCACTATTGTTTGGGCATTGGATTCAATCTGTAGCATTTCAGAAGCTTGTACCTCTTGTGAGCTGGTAGAGGCCTATATATATATTAGTCGACTGTACTTGGATTCATACTCAAATTACTCACCGATAGCGCTATAATGTTGGTGAACCTTGAAATAAGGAACTCGGTATTGGTGTCGACTTTTTCTGCAAAGTTTCAGTTAGTAAAGTTCCAATCTGACGCTTTCAAAGTTCTTGTGCCTTACTTATAAGCGATTCTGATTTCTTTTGCTTCATTTTGTTATGTTTTGTGAGTTTTAAATCGTCTTGATGAAATTGTTGATGTGTTTCTGTCATTTCCATGTCAACTGGCTTTTTTTCCAAACTCTCGGGCTTTTGTGTTCAAATCGAAACATCAACACATTGAAAGAAAACTTGTAAGAAGCGACAATTTGGATTAAAACCACGACGAAAGAAGCAAAGATTTATGGAATAATGAACAATGCATTGAGAGCGGTGTCTTCGGAAGGATCGAGACGGTCGAAATGTGACCATTGGAATACTTTGAACGAGCTTTCATTAGGAAACACCTCCAGGGGAACTTCTGAAGGTCTAAACGGTAACTTTGATACCTGAGCTGTTGGTTTGGGCTGAAGGGAATTGCTAATTCTAGATTATAGAACGAAGTCGAGTCGCATTGACACAGCCAGATGTGGTTAAGGAGTTTCTATGTCCCACGACAGACCGCATAAAACAGGAGATTATAAGCTTTAGAGATGAATTGACAACTAGTATCAACAGCGCTAGCCCGTCAAAGTTGTTGGTAGTGATAGGACCACGGTATATCGAAAACGATATACAGGCCAAGGTGTGTGCCCATTGGCTCAATATGAGATCAAACGGTGCGAGTGGAATACACAAATCTAGCTTTTCTCATTTACATGATAAAGTTCGAAAAATCTTGGTGACAAAGAAACCTTTGAATAATTTGCAAATCGCCATGAATGTGGATCTTAGGACCGGGGGCATGTGTAACGGGTCTTACATGTCGAGGACTGTGTTCAATGGTGTCGTGGATACAAGACTACTTCTGACAGACTTGGTGGAACAGATACCGCTTTGTGGGGTCGTTGATGATTCCATCGCCTTACAATACTATAATGATCTACTTGGCATGGGGATTGTTGGTGCTGAAAACATAGAATCGAGAGTGCACAGGGAAGTTGTTAGTGGGTTACCATTCCCCACGGGGTTCAGTAGTTTCAAAAGGTCGTCTGACAAGTCATCACAAGACAGTATAGATCATCAGCTTCAAAAAACAGTGGATGCAGTCCATGATGTTGCAGACCCTCATTACTTCTTATCAGTGACGAATGCTGGGAATGTGGCAATAACAAGCTCTATTGGTAACAAAGACACTTTCGTGGTTCTCCATCTAAAGAATGCACAGATAACTTCACCTGAATCGTTGGAATCATTAATCAATGGGCCTATGTGCCAATTACACAATCTCAAGATAATGCTTGATATTGGAAGCATCACATCAGAGACATATGATGAAACGTGGAAGCTCTTGAATTTGATACTAAGCTCGAATATTGGATGTAAGGTATTGGGTATATTCATCGATTCTGGACAAAATTACGTTCCAAAGGCATGGGAGAGTAAATTTTTTTCATACACAGAAGGGGATGAAACTGATCAAGATTTAAATGCGGAAAAGGAGCCATTTTCCACATTATCTGAAAGCATTTGCTCTAAAAGAAGTGCAGTCAAGGACAAATTCATTGGTGCATTTAAAACACCATTCAGCAAAATATCATCGACTTTCACCGATAATAGAACGTCTAAAGTTCTTATAGAATTTGAAAGTTTTATATTGGCAAACAAGTTGCTTACCCAGCTAGACGAAGCGTATCCGGTCATGCGTGATTTGGGGTAATTTGATGACGATATAACTCATGAAAGTCTATGTAGTTGGCAAAATCCCGCGAATTTTTGTCCGTACGCGCTTTTCATATAGCTGTTTGTTTACTTTTCAGAAGCATAAGCACTCTCAGGCTTCAGCTTAAAAATTCAACAACGCATGCATGAAGAGCAATTAATTGATAATCTCAAGATGTCGCTGATAGATCTCTCCTCAAGCTTCACATTTACATCACTAGCTCCAGTGGTATCGCCGTGTGGGAAAAATGTTGCGTATATTCACGGATCAAGATTGATCATAAGAAGAACAGACACATTGGCACTGGATCGTCAGATAAAGATACATATCAAAGAGAAAGGACCTTTTTTCAAAATCATACAAATCCAATGGGAACCTCTTTATGAAGGCAAATCGAACAAAGTGGCCGTTTTGGTAGCCAATGAGCACACGATCAAGATTTATGACGTGACAGATGAGAAAGTTGACATTACGATAACAGAGGATGAAGTGTTTGGAATACAGAGATTTGGCTGGCTACCGAAGGGTCAAGAAACGGTACAGACAGCGTATGATGGATCCAAGCAGGTTGTGATTTTTACAGAGGCGAATCTTGTGGCTAATATCTATTCGTTGGATTATACATTACCTATAATGAGTATTGAAAAACCCAAGTTTAGTAAAGTGATACACAAGCCTGATTCAGATGTTTTTTCCGTTGTTTGTACTTATAATAACAATTATGTTTTGAGAAATTTTGTCAATAGAGGATCCTCAGTGGAGATACTAAACAGTGTGGAGTTGAACTCATTTTTGAATTTAACAGAAAACATTGAATGGTCTCCAGATGGGCAATGGCTATTATGCAATGATTCTGAGATTGGTGGGATAAATGTTTCAGTTTTCTCTTTATTCAATGATGGACTCAACAAGAATGATCCTATTTTCAAATTTGTGGATGTAATGGATCCTTTAGGTGCCATAGACGCGAAATGGAATAATAACGATTCAATTTTGTTTAGTGCTCATAATGAGCGTATATATCAACTACAACTAGCAACAGGACTCAATATAGGGTATGAATTGAAACATAGTACATATTCAAGGAGCTCTGTTTTATGGAGACAAGATTTTTCATCAACAAGATATATTAGGAAACAACAACCTTATAAGGTCCCAAGTATTGAAGGGCTACCATTACTGTCTAGTGGTGTATCAAAGTTCTTGGTAAGTGGTGACTATTTATTCACGGTGACTAGATCAATGCCCACAACAGTTTTCATTTGGAACTTATCAAATGAATATCATGAGCCAGGGGAGGTGTTAATTACAAATTTCAAAATTAAGGATATAGAAGTGACAGAGGAAACACAGCTGCTAATAATCACCGAGGACTCTGTAAGCTTTTGGGATCCTTCATTACAAAATCCAATTTCTATATCGGTATCGAAAGAAGGAGAAAATAGCGTAAAAGGTGCAAGTATAGCAAATGTTACTAAAGGTAACGCCAGATTGTTAATATGGACCAGTGATGGTTTCCATTTAGCACAACTGAAACTTGGAACATCGTCTGAGTTTGATCATATGGATACCGAACAGATTGATAGAATGAGAGAGGGTAGTCCAGCTTTAGTTGATGACTTATCAAAAGTTGTTGAATTGGCTAAAGGTGTTCAACAAAGTGAATGGGGTCATAATCAGACAAATATGTCGCAACTGGAAGACACGTTTTTGAACAAGAAAAGGAAGCCACTGCTCTGATTAATTAATAGAAATTACAGGATAGGGTTGATTGAATATTACCGTTGACATTGTATTAACTAAGCTCATAAATCGTGGATTGAATCCTTTAAGATCATCTATGCAACCCATCATCAAGACTTCTTCTATCATCCTCCAGATAAATCCCTCTATCAGCAGCCTCGTCCAGTATTTTTTCTCTTCTAATAGCCTCTGTAGCAGCCATTCTTTTTTCAAACGAAAGTACTTGTCTTTCTGCAACCCATACTGCACCTGCACTGACCCAGACAGCGTGATAGAAAACACGCACCGGTGTTCTCACTGTACGATACGTTGGGCTCACCAATCTCAATAGCAGACCCGTGGATAAACTTATGAGTAAACCTTTGAAAGCACCGACAGCAGTGGCTTTATAAAGCTGTAGATTTTCATGTTAGATCCATCTTTCTCCCTCTACAGGTGCCGACGCGTTTAACTCACTTCAGTGTTCAGCTCCTGTATTCTATCTGGATTGTGGTGTATCGGCTTAACTCCTGCCATTATGCTGCTTTACAAAGACTTTGAATATGTTTGGTGAAGCTCAAAGTGTCAAATCTTCTTGTAAAGACTTGCGACAAATTTACTGGAGATCAGAGCCCGAGAAAGTCGCTATCAGCACGGGAAACATGGCAGAACGGGCTGCGGATTTTAAAGTGGTTTTTGAATGTTTTAGTTATAAACTTGATTTCGAGAAGCCAAAGATTTCACATGATAATCTCAGCTTATGATACACTAAACAGTCACAGGCCAAGCCTATACACTCGCTTACTTCACTTGATGTGAAAGAAAGTCCGAATAATATGTGGCGCTCTTAGGCCACAGTACACAGTATTATTTACAAAGTCAGCTCACCAGTTTACCATGGCTCTACTAGTATTAAAAGGACTATATTTCTCGATGGTAAGTTGATAATAGTTAGTGGTGATAGTACCAAAGCAAAAATGACAACCGGCCCAGCTGAAAAAAAGCAGAAAGTTCAACAACGTGAACCACTAATCCTCAATTTCTTTGAGGCCTTAACCCCAGTTTTGCATGCCCCAGGACAATGGAGAAATCCAAGAGATCAATCCAGAAACTACTACAAGGCTGAATATTGGACCAAATTGGCACAGCTAGCTGAGCGTGGTAAACTACATGGTCTGTTCATTGGTGATTCACTTGCATATTATGGTGGATACAAGTCTAAAGATTTGAATGGTCCTTTCAATTTTGCACCTGCAGCAATCTCAGGTAATAACTTTCCTAAAAATGATCCAACCGCGTATTTGGCTGCCATCGCCATTTCAACAAAGAATGTCTCTGTGGGATTGACCTGTTCCACTTTAACTGAGCATCCATACCATTTCGCAAGAAGAATTGCCACTTTAGATCATATATCTGGTGGTAGAGTTGGTTGGAACGTTGTGACTTCAATATTACCAACTGCTGGAACTCAACTTAATGAGGATAATGTCCTTCCACAGAAAAACATCAGATATGAAAAAACTGACGAATATTTACAAGTCGTTTACGAATTACTATTATCGTCTTGGAGAGATGATGCTCTAGTTTTCGATAGGGAAAAGGGTATCTTCACAGATCCTGAAGGAATAAGAGAAATCAACTTTGCAGGTAAGCATTTCAGAGTTCCAGGTCCTCAAATCACTGAGCCTTCCCCTCAAAGAATCCCATTGATCATTCAAGCTGGTTCATCAGAAAAAGGTCTCCATTTAGGTGCTAAACATGGTGAAGTTATCTTTTTATTGGGTGATTTTCCCGAAGAGGTAAAAAAGCAAATTGCCAACACAAGAAAGTTAGCACAGGAAACCTATGGTAGAGATCCAAATCATTTGAAATTTGTTACAGGGTTGAGAGTTCTTGTGGGTAAGACCCATGAAGAAGCTATTAAAAAATCCGAAGAGATTGAAAGTTATAAAGATCTTGACGGTACATTAGTTCAACTAGGTGGTCGTGGTGTGTTTGATTTGTCCAAATGGGATTGGGATGAAGATTTGACTAAAGTTGATGACCCAGCTATCAGAGGTTTTGCAAATGGATTTAAGAAGAGAGATTTCTACAAAGAAGGTGAAATTGTCACTAGAAGATACGTTGCAGAAAATTTCTTCTATAGTAATTACTTCATCGGTTCACCTGAAGAAGTTGCTGATAAAATTGAAGACTACGTCGAAAGATCAGGAGTTGATGGATTTAATTTTAGTAATATTGTCTTCCCAGAGACTTTTGAAGATATTGTAGACTATTTGATCCCAGAACTACAAAAAAGAGGTCTTGCTCAGAAGGTATATGCTGTTGATGGTGGTACCTATAGAGAACAGGTCTATAGAGAAAAAGGACAATCATTTGTTCCAGAAGATCATTACGCTTATGGATTAAAATGGAAAGCTGGTGTCTCTAAGGGTGAATTTGAAAAAAGTTTGAAAACTTTGAAAGAAAAACAAGACAAGTTGAAAATCCTTGCAGATTAGTAGCTAGTCAACTACAAGAGCTCATCACTTGTTTAACAAAATGTACCTATATTAAAGAACCTCTAAGTCTGGACTCTCTATATAACACTTATCACCCAAATGCAAAATATTATAATTTTAATTAACCAATAAAAAAAACGACGCCATGAATAGAGGAAAAGATGCAATGTGACCAAGTCTTCATAAAATTAAAACGATTGTGTTTCCCCTATCTTAAACTGTATGCTCTTGACTTACCTGAACTCATTAAGCAAATTTTTAGTTTTGAAACTATGTAGTGGACTATTATGCACACTAAAATTTGCAAGTTTCGGATCATTAAATTCTTCATTTAACCAGCTAACTTCCTCTTTGAAATATTCCACAACAGATTCAAGCTTATTATTGGATTCTTCATTATGTCTTTTCAATTTTGCTTCCCAGTTGTTATTAATCAATAGTAACAAAGCGGCGTTATTGGCAGAGTTTGGTCCCTTAATAAATTCTTTCAAACAGATACACCAAGTATGTGATAATTGTTCATATGCATGCTCTTTGAAATAGTTATTGGATAGTTTGGCAAATGTCGGTAATTTGTGTAACAGATCTGTAGCAGAATCTAAAAATTCTAAAGAGTTTGTTGGTTGAGTTTCCACTGGTGGTAGGAAATGTAGTGTGTAATCTGATAATGCACTCATAAAATCTTCAATCAATGGTTTAATTCTAAGGAACGCATATTCAGAGGAGGCATCAACCTTATATGGTAGCCCACTCAAGATTGTTTCCACTTTTGCTGACAAAACCTCTATAGAGCCAGCTACTGTTGGTTTTGGTGCACAACGATAAAGATCTTGTGTAATCTCTGGATGTAGATTTACCAAGTTACTTAATAATTGCTGTAAGTCCTTCTTTTCTAACACTTCAATCATTCTATCTGATGGTAATGGTTGCCCAATTATTCTTGGAACTCTTGTTCGTTTATGTGATATATCCTTTTTGGCAATACGAAATTTTTCTGATTTCTTATGTTGTGTACTTCTTCTAGGAGTAATATTGTTGTGATCTTGATCTTCATCATTGTGTTTTCTCTTATTTTTCAGTGGTGTTCCAGATTGTAAACTTATTAAAGCTTCTTGATTGATCCTCTCAGTGGTAAAATTGTCATTGTGACGTTGTGAATTTTTTGATCTTGATGCTTGGTTGTTAACGTCATCATTTTCAATCTTTGGATCGAATCCCCAAGAAAACGATGAAGGTAGCACTGTACTCATTTGTACTCTATCGATGTGTTTTCTTTGCTTTGATATTTGTTGATGATGTTTAGGCGGCGACAAACAGAAAGATTATCCCCTTGTTTGCAACAGCACTATTTGAAGCGGAATGTAAGTTCTGTAGTTCTAACTCTATCTCGATGACCTCTGAAGTTTGTACTAAAAGGTAGCTATGTTTTACTTGGACAGCAGTTGTGTTGTTTGTAGTTGAGTCTTTGAGGGAGTTCTTTTGTAACAGAGATTGTACAATAATTCTTGAATTTTTCTGTAATGCGATTTTGGATGGGAATTCATAAAAAGCAAAACATCAATATGAGAAGAAATTAGGTAATCAAGTGCACTGCGCTTAGTAATCACAGGCATGTCTCCACAAACAGCATAATTTGTCGAGTTAAATTCTGTTCCTCGTGGCCCAATGGTCACGGCGTCTGGCTACGATTTATCAAGTAGTTACTTCTGAAACCAGAAGATTCCAGGTTCGACTCCTGGCGGGGAAGATTTTTTGCTGTTTTCAAGCTCTATTTTTTGATAGGGGAAACATCGATATATACATGAATACTATAGACTATAGGGCACTACAATTTGATTGAATTTTTTTTTTATTACTAATAACGTGAAATAATATATGGTTGTTCTTATGAAATATTCTATATCTTCTAGATATAATACATGTAGTTCTGGGGGTAAAATGTCAAAAGTAAAGTTACTGTTCTGGACGCTCATATATCTTAGTCTGGATTTCTCATTTCTTGTCAATTAAAGATTGAACTTTTTCTTCAAGAGCTTTGATTCTTTCATCTTTATCGAGGTTGGCAGCTACCAATTTTTCCACGATGTTTTCTAAATTCTCAGCAATATTGTGAATTTTTTCAATGGAACCCTTTAATGTTAATGGTTTACTTGTAGTTGAAGTTTCGTCTGATTTTGTTTCAGTTGATTTAGGTTCTGGTGTAGCAGAGACTGATTTGGCCTCAGCTTTTTCAACCTTTGGTTCAGATTTTGGTTCAACCTTTGGCTCAGCTTTTGTTTCAGTTTTTGGTTCAACCTTTTCGATCTTTGGTTCAGCTTTTGGTTCAGCCTTTTCAACCTTTGGCTCAGCCTTTGGTTCCACTTTCTTTTCGGATAGTGATGACTTTGGCTTCTTGTCTTCTTCATCCCAATCCGTATCATCCTTTTCTGCGTTTTTGTTCTCGACTTCATCATCTAGTGATTCGGCTTTTTTCAATAAGGCATCAACATCTTTATCATTTGAAAGATCTGTGATGTCACCTTTGGCTGAAGGGGTTCTAGTAGGTTCTGGTTTTGGTTCTGGTGATTTTTTAACTTCCTTTGGTTGGTCCTTTGGTTCATCCTTTGTAGTTTCTTTTGATTCTTCTTTCTTTGTGGAGCTTGAAGTGGACTCCTTCTTGGATTCTTTAGCTTCAGCTTTTGCTGCAGATGATGGGGCAGCTTCAGCAGCTTTGAAAGTTGGTTCAGTACCGTCGTATAACGAATCAAGTGAGAAAAGAACTGGTCCATCAACAGATTTACCATCAAACCATTCAGAAGCACTCAATGCAGGTTTAGAAGATGGTGCATCAGGATAGATGTCATCTTGGAAATTGTCTGATTTTCTTGGGACGATAAAAGACACTGGTTCAATGATTGAATCGTTGACAGTTTTGTAGATTTTCACCACTTCATTGTCTGCGACATTAACAGTTCTCTTTGGAGCAAAGGCAAGACCTCTTTGTGGTTCAATTGATTGATATTCAGATAATGGGAATAGTTCATCATCTTGGAATTCATAGTAACGAATATTACCATCACCTTTACCACCAACATACAAGATTTTATTTGAGTCATCATAAAATGGAACCATAATACCAGCGGATGAATCCAATGTGTAAAATCCACCAATTGGACCTGCACCAATGTTTGTAGCGTCCCAGACACCCAATTGACGATCAGATAACTTGGAGAACCCAGTTGTACCGATACGATCTGAGTTACCTAACCAAACAGCTCTTGAATTTTTGGCACCAGTATGACCTGGACCTTCACTTACAATTTCGTTGGCCCTGATATCCCAAACACGTAATTTACGATCACGAGAGGTAGTTGCCAATAAATTACCATTATAGTTGAAAGAAAACGAAGTCACCATGTCCTTGTGAGTCAAGGTGATGTTATCTTTACCGTTTTCAACATCCCATAATTTGACAGTATAATCCCCGGAGGAGGAAGCTGCAACGTTTTCAGCTACTGGATGGAATTGCACATGTCCAACTTTTCTTTTATGACCACTGTACAATGCAACTGGACTTATATCCTTCACTTCATTGTTGCTATCGACGTAATTGTGGAATGAATAATCTTCAGGAATTTTCCAAATACCAATTTTGGAATCATCAGAACCTGAAATGATAACGTTATCATTGAATGGATTGAAATCAGTATCCAAAACAGCAGCGGTATGACCTCTGAACAATGGTACTTTATCTGGAGCCTTACCGACTTCACTGAGTGGGATAACACCAAAGGCACCACCACCTGAGGAGTTCCAGTTGACAGAGATATATTTCCCGTTAGCCTACAAGTCTGGGTTAGTATATCACATCCTCTGGGAAGAGTAACAGTAATCACTCACCTTGATGATGTTCGAGTCCCAAGCATTGGTGGTGACTCTTACATTGTCATAGCATAGTTCTCTTTTGGCAGGTTGACCGTAAACATGACGGTATTTAGATGCACGAACGAAACGACCACTGTTGTTGACATGTTAGTACTGATTGTGTACGACCTGGACGCATTCACACGCTCTTCACGTGATTGCAGTGTTCTTTTGACATACCTCATGGTTCTCTCTGTGTGCTGATTTGTTGATGAAGGAAATACTCGAGACAGTTGTTCTAGCAATTGGGATCGCGTGGACAAATTGAGCTTGTTTACCACGGAGACTCCTCGATCAAGTCAATCTGGCAAGTTTAAAATGGCACACTTGGAATTCGCGGTGATTCCAACGGTGTTTAAACTTTGCTATGCAAATGGAGGTTTGACTAGGTTTATACGGTGTGATATGCAATAATTTAGTCTAGTCTCATTAAGTTCAATTGAAGCTTCCCACAAACAGGTTGATACACCAATTCCATATCGATCCTTCTTTAATTCGTCTGCACATTTTGAACCCTTATTGTTTCCACACACCGCGACTTTCAAAATTTCGCGTTGATTTTTTTTCCATATATTATATCGTACCCAAAGCACAAAAATTCAATTGTCATTTCAAGACATCAACAAAGATAGATTTTATAGTCAAATCTTTGCTTTTTTTGCATAGAAGCAAGTGAAATAGGTAGCTCAAGGCTTTATATAGTTGCCGCGCAAGAACTTGTGACACTAGCTCTTTTTATCTTGCATTTTGCTCTAGATCCACAAACGAGTTTACCTCATCGCCAGAGCAAAGTGGGTAATATTGCACTCTCATTTGGCCTTTGACTGAGAGTGTATACTCACATTTCAGCAATGTCAGAGACGCCCAAGTCAGTCACGCCCTCCATGGCGTCCACCGATGATCCAGAGTACCAAGAATTGGTCAGATTGATCAAAGAGTCTCATAAAGACTCTAAAGCTGATGAACTACAGCAACTTGCCCTCCAGAAGGCTATGGAATACATTCATACCAACGCAGATGATCGCCACCTTTTTTGTGACAAGACAATGTACCATCCAAGTGTACATGCCTTGATTTTGTTTTCATTCCCAGAGAACGATGCCCTAACTTGGTACAAAGAGAAAATTGCACACAGTCTAGATACATGCTCCAAATGTATAACGCTTTTCCATAGAGGTAGAGCTAAACTAAAGCTCACGTTTGCCATAGAGCGTGAAATTGATGCTTCAAGTGTTCAGGAATTCATATCAATAATTTTACGCTGGGAATCTAATAGGTTACTTCAACGTCTACAGGGTGAATGGGACCAGTTTAAACAAGAGAGGGCGAATAATTCACACTTTCAGCCATATAGAGGTATATTCTTGGGAATTGCTGAATGTCTATCTGCTCCTGGTATGTTCAGACATAACGAAGAGTTGAGAAAATTGTTTGATGAGATTTTTTACTATCTGTTATCGATAGATCATAGATTCACTCAAGTTTCCACTTCAATGACACCTGGTTACATTTATTGTCTTTTTGACGGAGACAACGTTCAACGGAAATGGGCTTTCAAGCGTATTGAGGCCCTGTACAATCCAGACTCCAAATTGACAACTGCATCATCCGACATTTTAGAGGAGTTTTTCATACATTTTTTAAACATTCAAAGCCCTAGCTATCTTAGTGAGGAGAAATGTGAAGCGTTCTACAGAAACATTTTACCAATAATAAGGTTATATGATACCAGCACTATTTTGGAAAAATTCAACATACCTCAAGATATCGAGTCATTGAAACAAGTTTTGAACTATGAAGTTGTCCCACTACTAAAATTAGTACAAACAAATCTTGCATCATATTTTATCAAACCTTTACCTTACATTTTAAGATTCTTCAGCTTACTCTTGTCAACTTTTAAAGAGACCATCTGGAATCACACATCATCATACACATTTCATAACTTCATCGAAATTATCACTGATTCACCAAATTTTGCTCAAAATCTATCAACATTACCTTCTTTCAAATCTTTGGAAAATCCAGAAAATCCAGATGCGTCTGTTCTTGACCTTATTGAATGGATTGATCCATTTGTCAGTACTCTAGTTGCATCTAAGAAGCAACAAGCACTTAATAGGCTTTCGTTAAATTACATAACTCACATGGAAAGCACCAAGAGTATATCATTGGATTCTAGAGCAACATTGTTTGAAAAAGCTTGTTCCATGGTGAGTGAAGCTCTAGGTATCGAACAAAGACTATACAGTCCTGGGTTCAGTACCGATTTATTACTCAGAAGTGATGCTAGAGTGGTTGTTGATCAAAAATTGATAAGATTCATCGACTATGCAACGTGCAAGGCCATCTTCTTCCCACCATCTGACAAACAGAAAAATGCGGAAACATCAAAGAAGGCTACTGACGTGTTGTGTAAGGCGTTGAGATTTGATTTGTTATCTTTTGCTCAAAATAGTTATGATATTAATAACGGGGAGAAACCTTCAAGCTTGCAATTCACACCTGACCTATTCAAGGCACTTTTAAATCAAAAATTGGCATATCAATTGGAGCTGGCGTTTCAGGTGTTGTCTTCAATGGATAATGTGTCCGGAATCATTCCATTGAATGGGCCTCATAAATCAGAAGTCAAACAAGTATTGGGTTATATTCAGCAATTTTTTGTACAGTTCAGTGATATTGATACCAAAAACACCAAAATGATTTTATCACATCCAAAAAGTTTAAATGGATACTGGTCATGTGTCTTCTCATCAGACTTGGATTTATACCAATCGGCAGTGGATATTTTATATGAAACATTTGATGCATCAGGTAGATTGGAAGGTGTTCATTCACTCATATTAAACAATCTTGACGCTTGCATTAAAGCCATTAACAATAATTTGACTGATTTAGTTTTCATCAAGTTTTATGAACCATGTCCAAGAGCCGTTAGAGTCTTGAGCGATGTCATTCATGCACTTAATAATAAAGTCAATGGTATTTTCAGCACAGTTCCTGAGTTTAGTGAAGAATCGAAAAAGGTCCTTATAAGGTTCTGGAATAGATGTTGGAACTTCTTGGATTTGATTTATGTTCAAACTTTACATTGGGCTAATAAATATGAAGAGGCTGAACTTATAGAGTTCACCAGAGATACTTTGGATTTATCTCATGCTGTTTTAAACTGCTTCAAGACTTTCAATAATATTGCAAACAGCATGAACTCTAAAGAGACAATTGTTGAAGTTACCAATACATTTCCTCATATGCTCGTATGGTTAAGATTAAGTGATCCCGGATTGCTAGCTTCTTGTGTGAAATTAATCACATCTACAATTGATTTAGCCATGGAGCTCAATCTAAAGTTTGATTTGAATATAATTGTTTTACTGGCTAAATATGGTTCAAGGGCTAAGAAGTTTAATAATAAACTAACAAATCAACAATCTGCTGATATCATTGAGAAGGCGAAACAATTTGATAAAGATTTGGTGAATAAGACAATTGAAGAGTCTGAGAATTATAGAAAACAAAAGGAAATTAGTGAAGAACCTTCAACTTCAGGAGTCTCTAGCAGGGATATTTCCCCTGTTACTTCAGCACGCACAACGATTGACTTGACGGGTGAACCTAAATCAAGAGGCCAACTTAAAATCACGAATTTTGGAAGTCTATCCAAAGCTCCACCTACTGCACCTGCAAAACCTCAAATGCCTATGAGTGCACTGGAAAAAGCCAGAAGAGAGATGAAAGATAATAGGGTGATTCACGAGGCAAGACCATCTGGTTTCAATGTTAGATACAGACAAAATAAGAAAACCAAGAATGATAGCTCAGATGATGAATCTGATGCAGAGGATGCACGTTCTCTATTCAACTTACCGGCAGCTAAAAAGGATCTTGGTATTACTGTAATAGGTGGTAACAAGAAGAGTCTGTCTAAGCCAAAACGTAACTTAGCAGAGGAGAGAAAGAGAGAAGAGGAATACAGCAGATTGAGATTGAATGTCAATATGAAACCGTTATATCAACATGTTTTAAAATGGTCTTATCAAAATGAGACTCAGTATCCCGATGGCGAAGACAAGAATTATCCAACAATCACTGAAAGATTTAATACTGCAGATGACTATATCAAAAGTTATGAACCGCTATTGTTATTAGAGTGTTGGCAAGCTATTTTGTCTAGCAAGAAAAGAGAAGATGAAACACCGATCTCAATTAGCATTGCATCCAAGAGCACAGTGGATAATTTCTTTGAAGTATTTTTCAATATGACCAAAACTGAGCTATCAGAGAAGAATATAGGTGAATCTGATCTCGTTGTATTAGCAGTTCACGATGGATCATCAGCTAATCTAAAGGCTTCTGATGTTCTAAAATCCAAAATGACTTGCTTGGCCAAGGTGAATGAGATAAAATATGTCAGAGGTGACAGTGTCGATGTTTCATTAAGGGTTACTAGATCAGCTGCCCTCAATAATGTTTTGACACCAAGCTCGCCTATAATTCTTATGAAAGTTATGCAAATGACTACCATTGAAAGAGAATACTCCTCATTACACGGTTTAAGATACTACAATTTGTCAAAGGAAATCTTGAGAGCTTCTCCTGATACTTCAGCTGCTGCTACAAATGATGAGATTGAAAAAGTTCAAAAGACTTACAAAGTCAATCATTCACAAGCTTCTGCCATTTCCTCTTCCATCAAAGCACAAGGTTTCTTTCTTATTCAAGGTCCACCTGGTACAGGTAAAACTAAGACGATTCTAGGTATTATTGGTCATATGCTTTCGAGTTTCCGTGCGGAAAATGTCATCCAGGCACCGGGTGCTATTAAGTCAATTCCAGATGCCAAAATTAAGAAGCTTTTGATTTGTGCGCCAAGTAATGCTGCTGTTGATGAACTTGTTCTGCGTTTAAAAGATGGTATTTTGAACTCCAAAGGTGATGTGTATGTTCCTAAATTGGTTCGTTTAGGTAGAACAGATGCAATCAACACAGCTGTGAAAGACATGACACTTGAAGAATTAGTTGACGCGCAACTAGGTAAAAATACAGTTACGAAATCTGGTAATATGGATGCCCTCTTTAAAGAATTAGCTGGCGTGAAGTCAGGTATTGATGAAAGAAAAGCAAAGATTGCTCAACTAAAGGAGAAAGTTGACGAGAAAGTGTACTCTGAAATGAGGGAATTGAAGCAAAAGGCTAATTCAATCAAAAAGAAACTGGATGAGGAAAGAGAGTCACAAACAACTGCATATAGAAGTCGTGAAATCAACAGAAGAAACATTCAAGCCAAAATTTTGAACGAGGCTGAAATTATTTGCTCGACTCTATCTGGTTCTGCACATGACATGGTTGCTAACATTGGTATTAAATTTGACTCTGTGATTATCGATGAAGCTTGTCAATGTACTGAGTTGTCTGCAATTATCCCTTTGAGATATGGGTGTCAAAGATGTATTATGGTGGGTGATCCAAATCAGTTGCCACCAACTGTTCTTTCTTCCGTTGCAGCTGACTCCAGGTATGACCAAAGTTTATTTGTTAGAATGGCGAATCAGACCAAGCCTTTATTATTGGACGTTCAATATCGTATGCATTCAGATATAAGTAAATTTCCTTCAAAGAAATTTTATGATGGTCATTTAAAAGATGGGCCATCAATGAACGAGTTGACAAAACGTGAATGGCATAATGATTCATCTTTTCCACCTTATAGGTTCTTTGATATTGTTGAAGGTCGTGAAAGTCAAAACTCAAAAACATTCTCATATGTTAACAGAATGGAGATCAGTATAGCTATTGAACTTATTGATACCCTTTATCAAAGATTCAGAAGAACGGATTTCCGGAATAAAATTGGTGTTATTACACCTTATAAAGAGCAAAACAGAGCGTTACAACAAGCATTCATCAAAGAATTTGGTAATCATATCAAACGTGACATTACTTTCAACACTATTGATGGGTTTCAAGGTCAAGAAAAGGAAATCATTATTATGTCGTGTGTAAGAGCTGACGAAAGCAAGGCTGGTGTTGGGTTTTTGAGGGATTTCAGACGTATGAATGTCGCTCTTACAAGATCAAAATCCTCATTGTGGATTCTAGGTAATAATAATAGTTTGGTTAAAAATAGTTTATGGAAAGATTTGTTATCTGATGCCAAAGAAAGAGATATGTTCAAAACAGTTGTCAGAGGGTTTACAAGTAATATCAATAGAGGAAGTGGTCCTTCAACTACAAACTCCGTTCCCAAGCCACAACCTGTCAAAGAGCAAGAGTTCATTCAAATTTCAAAAGACAAACCTGTTAATACCAATCCTAGATTTACAGAGATTAATGAGCCTGAAAAACCAGCTACTCTTTCTCAAATCAATACCACCACAAATTCTGCTTCAAATGAAAACAACTCGGCTCAAATGAAACCATCATCTAGTGGAACATTACCGGCAAATAAACCATCTGTCAAAAAGAATGCTGTATTTGGGAATAAGAACAATAAGTCCAAGCATAATCACAAGAAACCACACCAACCTCAATCAATGCCACGTAATAACAATGGTTTCCAAAACAACTATGATAACAGAAGCACTTCACCTTATCCAATAGGTCCAAAGATGACTTCTGGAAACGATAATGCCCCAATTCAACCATCATATACAAACAAGAATGACAGTCCATATGGAAGCAATAACGGTACGCCCTCCTTACCACAACCAACGAGTACCAATAATGTTTTGCCACCTAGACCTACTGGGCCTAAGGATCCAAAGCACCATAAGCGTAAAGCAGGCAATGGTGGTGGTATTTTCATTCAAAAGAGAAGAAGACATTAGAAGTCTAATTAGTCATTATTTATTTACATTAAGCATATCACATAATCTTCGCATTATTCATTATACACTTAAAAGAATGTAGTTAATCTTGATAACTTCAAGCGGTCAAAAGCAACTCACACGATATTCTCAGTCCCTTTTAGTTTGCTTGAAAGATTTTGAACCTTGAAACATACCTGTTTTCAATTGTGTTTTGAAAGAGCCGGGTGTTGATGAAAAGCTGCCTGATCTTATAGCTGGAACCGTATGTAATGTAGATGAACCTATTGATTTTTCTGGTATACTAATTTTCCCACCAAGGTTTGGAAAAACAGGTTGTGTATCTGATTTTAAGCTATGATCACTTGTGATTGATTCGAAAGGATCAGTATCTATAGTACTTAAATTATCTGGGTCCACTATCCGGATACCTTGTTGAAGTATTGATATCTCATTCTTTATAAGCTCTTTCAAAGACGCATCCATATTATTAATGGATTTTCCTATATTGCTTAATCGATTAAGCGAATTTGTTAATAGCCCAACAAGCTCTGACTTTGAACTTTCTACTGATGTAATCCCCTTGGACTGCTTCTGTAAGACACGTGAAATATTTTCTTCTAACTCATCCAAATCTTGTGACACATCAGACCATATCACAATGGATTCATTTACACTGTTTAGCTTGTCTGAATATGCCTTGATATTGTCCTTCACAGATTCTGTTTGTCTTTCAAGTATTTCTATCACTGGTGTGTCGTTGAAGTCTCTAGGAATTTGCAGAGAATGTGTCAATTTTCCCAGAATCGATCTCATATTATAGTTTTTTGAAATTATCAAAGAATTTGTCCAGTGTCTTTCATCTTCCTCTTCAAAATTGTTGACATCTCCTAAAATTTCGCCGGATAGTCGCTGTAGCGCAAGATTTTCAGATTTTTGTATTTCTCTTATCGACTCAAGGTAAGATGAAGCTCGACTTTCAATTATACTTTGTGATTGAACAATTTCATTTTTCAAAACAGTTTTCTTCTCTTTCAACTGTTTTAACCTTATCTCTAAATCTTGGATCTCGTTATCCACTGATTTTGACTCTTCTGTTAATTGAATAAGCCTTGAACCTTCTGTTCCCTTTGCACTTCGAATCTCCTCAACTTTTGAGCTTAATTGTTTCTTATTATTTTCCCATGTCCCGAAAGTTCTAAGTAATTGATTTTTCCTTTTGGACTCTTTAATATACAGTTCAGTCATTGCTTGATAGATTGACTTATTGGATTCCATACACTTCCTTATATTGTTTCTAATGTTTTTGGAGCTTAGTCCAGTTTTGGAAATGTTATAATGGTTCTGAATATTCTGCTGAAGCTTCGCACTCACATTCTGCTCTTGAGATGCTAAGAAGACCAATGGACTATCTGAAGACCCAATCGTTGAATGGAAGTCATCGTGTTGTCGATTGTAGCTTTGGAAAGATGAGAGTAAATCTGTCTGTACCAAAGACGGTTCAAATCTATCATAATCATCAATTGTGTAGACAGAACGATCTGGAATGGAAGGTATATCATCCAGTTTGATCAAATTGGGTAGATGGGCAAGATTTGTGGTATATGATCCATTTGAGCTTTCTTCGTCAGAATCGTCGTTAAGATGATGCATTCCCGTGTTGCTGAGACTATCGTCCTCTGGTGTATTGGGCTCATAACTATCTGACTTCAGACTTGAATTTGCATCATTGACTTTGCTTGGTTTCTCAACCAAATATTGAGAGTCCATAGACGTTTTATGTGATACTAAAGGATCATTGATAGTTTCTCTATAATCTGATATGGCGTTTGTGTCACTGCCAGCATTGTTTGTGCTTGTATTTGACTGTTTCTTCTTCCTGCTGTCAAACGAGGATTTCACCACACTCATGAAGTCTCTATGTGTATTGCTAATCACCAGTTTTATCCTGAGCGGTAATGTTTAAAGTGATAAATGCAAATAGACTATCTTGTGATTAAAACTATGGGTCAAACTGCTTGCACTATCTCTTATGACAGACCGGAGCTGGTCTTGATTATGTAATACACACGTGACCAATATCAAATCCGACTACTGCCCGTACCGAAATCTATTGATAGTGAGCTCGAAAATGCTGTTGTATGATCAAGTGTCAAGTATATGATGTAGCTATTGTTTACAAAGACGACCAACTTTCTAATCTCTGCAATTGACTATTTTTGAGATTAATTCGAATAAATCAATTGACCGTCACATCTGCACAGAGATTACATTGTATTAAAAACAGGGGGCTTCACCAAAATAATTTAACTAAGGGGTGGTGTCATAAACAATTAGTTCAAGATGTCTTTGTTTTATAAATCACCGTTAGATCTAGAAATAAGGCTTGATGGTGAAGATACGCGCAAGCAAGTGGAAACCAAATCCAATCAAGGAAAGAAGGATAAATTTCCTTTGTATGAAGATGGAGAATCAATCAGTGGTGATGTAACAGTAAGAGTTAAAGATGGGAAAAGAGTTGAACATACAGGTATAAAAGCACAATTATTTGGATCCATTGAGATTGCCAATGGTCAAAAAGATGATTTCTTATGTCTTAGTCATGATTTGGCTTCTGCAGCTGAATTGACACATAGTGAAACTTATAATTTCCATTTTAAAGACGTTGAAAAAAGATATGAAAGTTTTAAAGGGAAAAATTTGAACGTTAATTATTATGTAAAGATAACGGTATTGAGGAAAAATGCTGATATAACAAAAGTTAAAAAGTTTTGGGTTCATATTTATTCTAATCCAACAGATTTAAAGAAATCTATAAAGTTAGATATTGGTATCGAGAATTGTTTACATATTGAGTTTGAATATTCTAAATCGACATATTCACTTAAAGATGTCTTGGTGGGGAGAATTTATTTCTTATTAACTAGATTGAAAATTAAACATATGGAAATAAGTCTTATAACTAGAGAAACGGTGGGGAATGTTCCAAATCAATTAACAGATTCAAGTACAATTAGATATGAAATAATGGATGGATCACCAGTTAAAGGTGAAACCATACCTATTCGCTTATTCTTGGGAGGTTATGATCTTACTCCAACAACAAAGACTAATCTTTTCAGTGTGAAGAATTATTTAAGTCTTGTGATTATTGATGAAGATGGTAGAAGATATTTCAAACAAGCTGAAGTTGTTCTATTCCGTTCAAAATGATTATATATAGAGAGATCCGATAATAATTAATGTTGGTTCAATGGTTTTGAGTTTTTGTAGTGAATCATGGGCACTCTTTAATAAAAAGTTAAAGGATCCCAATTTGGACGTGGTATAGCATCGATATTCTAAATTGTAAATTTCGATTCAATCAGATTAATATTTTAATTGTCAACTATAGCGGCCAAAGCCCCAGAAAAATTAAGTAGAATTCAAACCATATAACAGGCGATCTCAACTCTAAGTTGAACATACTCACCCCATATTTTCAAGATTGAGTGTCTAAGGTCTGAGCAGCTTCTTAAGACATGTTCATATGTAAGCGATGAAACGTCTTGGTATAATGTCTGCCTAGAAAACAAAGACAAATCGAGGGATGCTAGAGACTACTAAACCTGGGCGGATTTGGCACTAGTAACGGCCAATATTCCGGATGAATCCATTCGACAACTTGTAAGTTTTGGTTGTTATGAGTAATATTGTTGTCGGCCAAAGTTTATGGAAAAACTTCTGATTGCTGAGCAATGATCTCATGATCAACAACCTCTGGAAAAACTTCAGCTGTTGAATAGTTATTCCATCGGTGACGCAACTGATTGTCCCTTTGTTTAGACTTGTGATTGTTTGATAGTTTCAAAAGTATGGCAACCTAAAAAAATTCGAGATCTCGCTAGAGAAATTTGATTGTAGATCTGTTTGAAGAGTTCAGGAGTCAGGACATGGGACAAGAGACAATTCCCGGTAATCTCAACTCCATTTTTGCGGGGGATTCTGTCCTATTTTGAATCATATCATGTCTTGAATTTTCACCCCTTTTCGTTCTTGACTATGGGCCCTGGGGCCCCAGGTTTTAACATATTTGAGCCTTGGTCATGATGAAAGGCGGGAGGTATAAAATATCTATACAGAATCATGTGTATATGCTGTGCATAAGTTGTAGTTGCGATACGTGTCAGGTGTCAGATTCTAATTAATGAGTATGTAAGTGGAACCTGGAAATGACATATATATATGCCACGATAAGTTAAGTACAACTAGTGAATTACTAGAGGCCAAGAAAGAATATGCTCGATATGAATATTTATGATCGAAACAAGTTACAGGCCATATCAGAGATATCAACACAAAGTTAACCCGTGTACGGAATTTTGTTTTTCCTTTAGCGCTGTGCAAAATCGTTGTCCAGGATTTTTCCGGTGTCATCAAATTGACGGGAGAATTTTACATGGACAAGATTGCTGTAAAATTGTAGGGAATCTCGAGATCTGAGATGAACAAAATATGGCCACATGCGGAATAAGTGTAGTGCTATTCATGAAGAACTAAGAACTAAGAACTCCTATAACCCCCTTTAATGAAGTGTTGTTGAGTGCAAAGGCGCATATATGCTGTTGATCTATCAAACTTTGTTGAAGAGCTTCTCCAAGAGTTCTTACAACTTGGGGATCCTTGAATTCTAGCATCCTAGGCATCCGATTAAACTCAAAATGCTCGCTTCATATTTCTCAATTAAGGTGCCTGGTCTACAAGAATTTCTGTTTGCTAGACTGTTTAAGCCCTAACTGAGGTTATACTCAACAATCCAGCCCCAAATTTTAGCGTCATATTTTAAGACATTCAATTTACGAGGCCCGCCAATAAGAAAAGCGCTATACTTAAAGATCTCTGGACAAATACATCCAGCCTCCAGGAACGATATGGGGAGTAAGGATTGGACATTTGGTGTATAATTAGATCACACTATTTTGGAAACGCATCTCGACTCTCGACTCTCTGTCTTTGTTCAACAAGCTTCACCAAGCTGCCCAGGCCTAGCAAGAGCTGGTATCTGTAAATTTGTTGGCAAATTAAGGTACTATGTTGCCAACTATAGAGTTTATTTTTAAGAGGGGCCTCGCGCAGAATATCGGTCGATTGTGTCCTATCGCAAAGCTTAAAGCTTAAACAGAGCTGTCTGGATGCATATCGTGGGAAAGTTAAACCATCTTGACAAATAGCTGGATGTTACTTGTCTCTACCTCTTTAATCTAGGTGGACGAGGTTGTAACTTGTTCTGGGGAACTTTTTGTTCCGTGTCCCGCGTGTAGATCTTCTGATTTGCCTCCGCCTGGCTGCACTCTTCGTGTGTGGAGTCTCTGCCTGGACTCGGGGTCACTTCTCCAGAATTCTGCGTGAGTCAGCCTAGTCACGACTCACAAAGTCAGCCCTTGGGTAGTTTAGCTCGTGAATGGATCCAGCTAATAACTTAGCGACCACTGGAAGGCGAGTATTTGTCTCCTGTATAATCTGAAGCATCTTCTTCTTCTGCAAAGACGCTAGAAAATAATCACGATATCGAGCTAAAACTACAGAGACCAGAAGACCCCTACATGGCGCTACAACCACTCGTGTATATACGTATATCTACAGCCATACTAAACACACTTTCGAAAGAGTCACAAACAACACAATTGAATGAATTTCACAACACAAACCTATAGCCAGCTTCTAAGTTCTCTGTCTACGTATCATCTTTCTGCTGGGGATCATCTTTGACACCAGCTACGTCAGTTTTTCCGTAAAATCGCAAGATCCCACATGCAGTGTTGAAATTCTCCGTAAAATGTCTTGAAAGTGCATCCAGCTAAGAAGCTTAGCTGAGAGCTAAAGAGTAAACAATATCAGTGGATCTGTCAATACAATCATGAGATTGTGCACAAGTAATTCGAAACACTGTACGGCTTTCACACTCACCCCAGAATGAACACTTCTCAATGCTCATCTCTAAAGTCACTTTCTGGCTGCAATGATCTCGCGTCTTGCAAAATTTGTCAGTTTTGAATTTCTGTTTTTCCACAGCGTGACATGTCCCTTGGGACAAATGTATACCGACGCACAATTTTCTGGAGATCATCCCGCAAAAATAATTTCTCCAGAATCCTGCGAAAAAGAAGTGAACTTCACCAATTTTCAACAAAAGCCCGAAAATTCTTCTATTATTCTGGGGGAATATAAATATCGATAGATCCCCCCTGTAATTCAACTCTTTCACAATGCTTCTTTTATATCATCAATCTGTTTAAACACAATGTCCAACGGGTTACTTGAAAAGACCGAAGACGGTCAATACTCTTACACTTCTGATATCAACAGTAGTACACCTCCAAAAGATGTTCAATTAGATACTACTCATGAAAAAATTACCAAATTACAATTAGATCCAAACTTCAATTTCGAAAGAGAAATTGAAGAAATTGAAATCCTTTCACATAACTATAAACAAGATAGAACATGGTTTCAAAGAATGTGTTCATTAGAATATGAACTACATTTCCAAAACAAAAATCATATGGTTTATTTATTAGGTGCATTTGCCGCTGCCGCTGGGTTATTATCTGGTTTAGATCAATCTATTATTAGTGGTGCATCAATTGGTATGAAACCAGCTTTGGATTTAAGTGATCATGAAGCTTCATTGGTTTCTTCTTTAATGCCCCTAGGTGCCGTTGCTGGTTCCATTATTATGACTCCATTAAATCAATACTTTGGTAGAAGAATGTCCATTATTATCTCTTGTATCTGGTATACTATCGGTTCTGCATTATGTGCTGGTGCCATCAATCATGAAATGATGTATGCTGGTCGTTATATGTTAGGTGTTGGTGTTGGTATTGAAGGTGGTTGTGTTGGTATTTATATTTCTGAATGTGTTCCTGCTAATGTTAGAGGTAATATTGTCTCGATGTATCAATTTAATATTGCACTTGGTGAAGTGCTAGGTTATGCAGTCGCGGCTATATTTTATGAAGTTAAAGGTGGTTGGAGATATATGGTTGGTTCTTCTTTAGTTTTTTCTAGTTTATTATTTGTTGGTTTATTCTTTTTACCTGAATCACCAAGATATTTGGCTCAAAAGGATAAAATTGGTGAAGCTTATTCAGTTTGGAAAAGATTAAGAGATGTTAATGATCCTCAAAATCAAATGGAATTCTTGGAAGTTCGTCAAAATGTAATTCAAGAAAGAGAAAGAGAAGCTGAACAACCAACTTGGAAAACATGGTTCGAATTATTCACAATCCCAAGAAATAGAAGAGCTCTTATTTATTCATCCATCATGGTCACTTTAGGTCAAATGACTGGTGTTAACGCCATCATGTATTATATGAGTACATTGATGAAACAAATTGGTTTCAGTGAAAAAAATTCTGTCTTTATGTCTTTAGTCGGTGGTGGTTCTTTATTGATTGGTACAATCCCAGCAATTTTGACTAATAAAGGTAGAAGAGTTTGGAGTATGAACATTGTTGGTTTCATCATTGGGTTAGCTTTAGTTGGTGGTGGTTATAGAATTGACATTGAAACAAACAAATCAGCAGCTTTAGGTGTTTACATGACCGGGTTGATCTTATATATGATGTTCTTTGGTTCATATTCTTGTTTGACTTGGATTATCCCATCTGAAAGTTTTGGTTTGAAAACAAGATCTATTGGTATGACCATTTGTTCCACATTGTTATACTTGTGGTCTTTCACTGTCACATACAACTTCACTGAAATGAGTAGAGCATTTACATACACTGGTTTGACTCTTGGTTTCTATGGTGGAATTGCCTTTATTGGGTTCATCTACCAATTATTATTCATGCCAGAAACTAAAGGTAAAACTTTAGAAGAAATTGATGATATCTTTTCCAAATCAACATTCACCATTGCTAGAGAAAACATCTCAAACATGAAAAGAGTTTTTGGAAAGCACGACTAGTTATTATTTGTACACTTATAAAATTACACGATTTAATGTCTTTTGTTAAACAAACTGTAGTCTAGTTTATAGAAATATCATTCTCGTTTTGTTTACCCGTAACTTTGGCAGATACCAGGAAACTTTTTTGGGTTTTTCGTGGAAGATGCTAGAAGACTGGGCACATACGTAGAAACGTCTCTATAAGGTAAAGCTGGTTCTCAAATATCTTACTTGATACCACCATAACCACATTATACAACATGTCAAACAAGGACACTGCCCTACAAATCATACACTTCTTGAAGAGCTCCGTCGCCAACAAGGAGATTGCTGAAGATTATCTCGAATCTATAGATGTCGCCATTGACTGTATCGCTGATGCCTATGAAGTTAGCAGAGATGATGACAAACAAGCTGTTGCTTCGAAATTCAACGGTAAGGCTTTGAAAGATATCTTAGCAGACTTCCAAAAGAATCAACCAGCTACTAGTGCCGCTAAAGAGGTCCCAGTTCATATCGAAAATGATGAAGAATCCTTGAAAAAAGCCGATGAATTAAAACTTCAAGGTAACAAAGCCATGGCCCAAAGAGATTTCAAAACAGCTGTTGAAAAATATTCAGAAGCTATCGAGCTTGCTCCAAAAAATGCTGTTTATTTATCCAACAGGGCTGCTGCTCATTCATCTTTGAGAGATCACGCCTCCGCTGTTAAAGATGCCGAAACAGCCATTGAAGCTGATCCAAGTTATTCAAAAGCCTACTCAAGATTAGGATTGGCCAACTATGCTTTAAATAAACCAAAAGAAGCCTTTGAAGCATACAGAAAGGGTCTTGAAATCGAAGGTGATAAACCATCAGAAGCCATGAAAAAGGGTTACGAAACTGCTAAAAAAAGAGTTGAAGATCAATTAGACTTATCAACCACTGAATCAACTCGTGATGCTGGTGCTTCAAATGATGCTGGTGCTAGTTCTGGTGCCGGTGCTGGTGCCGGTGGTCTTCCAGACCTTTCATCATTTTTAGGTGGTGGTGCCGGTGGTGCTCCAAACTTTGCCGAAATGATGAACAACCCTCGATTAATGCAAATGGCTCAACAAATGATGCAAAACCCAGGTGCTTTGCAAGGTCTAATGAACAATCCAGCTCTAAGACAAATGGCTTCACAATTTGGTCTAGGTGGTGGTGCTGGTGCAGGTGCTGGTGAATCAGGTAATGATTCTGGTGCCGGTGCTGGTGCAGGTGGTTCACCAGATTTGAGTAGTTTGTTGAACAATCCAGCTTTACAAAATCTAGCTAACAGCTTTATGGGTGGCCAAAATGGTCAAAATGGTCAGAATAACAATGGCGGTAATTAATTTATCTCTCTACATTTACATAAACTTAAATAATATCTCAGGTTAATTATACCTGAAAATTAATGCTGTATATTTAATGCTTTAAGATCGTCTAGTCCTCTTTGAAACATTTGAATGTTGAATTTGTAGTCTTTAATTTGTTTCCTAGCGTATTTTTCTAGAGTACATTCAAGATACTTTGTCTTGAATATCAAAAAATTGTTCATTTCCATCGCCAAAGTTTCATGATTAAATTTGATATCTTTATTCAATTCCAAAAGATTCTCTTTGACTTCAACAATTGATCCCAATATTTTTTGTTCATGTTTGTTTCTTTTAGACTCTATGAAATTTGATAGAAATGAAGGTTTTGGTTTCTTTGAACCATCATTGTTTTTAGTCAACTGGAAAGCGGTATCAATAGTTAGATTTTGAAACCCTTCTTCGTTTAGCTCCACAGCGCCATTGGTGGTGGCTTCATCTGATTTGTTATTAATCTTTTTCGTTTCAACGGATTTAAACCTTTTATAGTTATTGTTCAGTTCGATAAGTTCACCATAAAGCTTCCACCATCTATAAATTTTATCACTGATCAGATTATTTGCCTTTTTCACAATTTCATCAGCTGATAGTGACAGATACAAGATCATGTTACATAGGTCTTCATCAGGCTCAATCTCCTTGGTAGAATCTTGCCACATTATCCTAACAAATTGCAATTCTTTCAATTCCCAGGCGTCTTCATTTGTAAAACCTTGTAACGAGTGTTGAAATTCACTGAACTTGGAGTGACCAAAACTAACAACTTTCAAAAGCTTATCATACGCACCTCGTATTTTGTTGATCTCCTTGGTGGAAAACTTTAAGAAAAAATTAATCTCACCAATCTCTTCAGGTTGTAACAGATATTGCTCTTTGATCGATTCCATACCTTTAGCTTTCATTGCAGCACCAAGGATCTGTTTTTTGAAATTTATGACCTTCATTCGAGACTTTTCCAAAAGCTTTGCACGATCAAATTCCTTATCAGATAAAAACTCCCAGAATAGCTCACTTTCATCTAGCGATTTGTTCAGTAGCAAACTTCCTAAAAACATATTTAGCTGATCAACGACTTTATTGAGCTTCAATTTGTTATAGGAAGGGATGTTCAATATCGTGTTGAAGCATTTCTTGAAATAACGAAGAGGTATGAAAGTATTTGGATACTCCACATTGATGAGTTCCAGGAAATTCCTGAAGTCTGCAAAGTTTCTAATGACAACGAATTCTTGTGAGTCACGTTTCCCTCTAATAACAATTCTCCACTCGCCACTATCAAGGCTGATACGAACTGCAGCAACTTCGTTGTTTCCATACTTCAACCCTTTATCCTCCAAGACTTTCGTTTCCAGCAATTGGGATACTTTGTTATTTTTTGAAAGATCCAAAGGAGTGAAACGATTTTTATCTGATTTCAAAATTGATAATCTTTCATCCTTGACAATACTTTGAATATTTTCAACTCTGTTATACTTTGCATAAATCATCAAAGGGGTATATGTCTTCTTGTTTCCTTCGTTTAAATTAATTCTCTGATATTCTAATAGCACATCAATATCTGAGCTCAAAATGTGAAGCAATGTATTCCCCCTATTATCAATATGATCCTCATAGTCAAATGTAGAGTTATTTTGAGAATACCATTTGTCGACAACTTTAAAAACACACCGAATCATCTCAGAATAACCAGTAGTGTCATAACTTCGACAGACCGAAAATAAAGGTGTTTGTCCATTCAAATCTTTATCAAGCCAATTAATGAATCTGCCTACTTCGGGTATTAGCTCTTTATAATGGAATAAATAATGACCTATAGTTCTGTTGTGTATATCCTTTGTGTTCAAATACGTGATCAATTCACCAACTGTACACGAGCTGATGAGGATATCTATTAGCTCATCCACAATTTCAGTGTTTTCAAAATTTAAAGCAACATTCAACAATGTGGCATTCCCAATGTTTCGATCTGCTAAGAGATCCTCCAATGTGAATATCTCTTCATAATCTATGAATAATTTCCAAGTATCATAATCATTAGACTGTATGGCCAGCATCAACAACGATTCACCATCGATTGTTCGAGTTTTGAGACTTGAATCTGCCTCGTTTTTATAATTATCAAGTTCCAACTTTAGGGTCAAAAGTTCTCTGTTTTGAATACATGATTTAATCTTCCCATTGTCATTTGAATATTTTTTAAGTGCCAACCTGTTTTCCTCTTCTTTGAGATAGTACAGTACACCTTCGAAAGTTGAGAGTGAATAACCAGTCAGCCCAAGATCGATGCTTTGGTATGAAAAATTCTGGACGTAAAATAGATGGCTCTCTAGATTTGGTACTTGTGCATGTACCACAACCATTAGCAATAGACCCACTAGAGTATCTGCATCAATTGTGACTTCATCAACATTAGATAGTATACTAACAGTGTTGAAGAGAATCTCCACTTTAGTTCCGGCTGTAACTGATGTTTCAAGTTTCTTTAGCTCGTTAATGGCTCGTAAAACTCTCTTCTCCAAAATATTCTGTAATAAAATGTTATTTTTGAACTTGTCGGGCAAATTGACCTGGTTTAAACTGAGATCCTTAAAGTCTTTGAAGTGTTCCGAGAGAAAATCGACATTGAGTTCACAGAGACGATGCCATATCTTATCAAAAAGGTTGAGTTCCACGTAGTTAAATAAGCATTCATTGAAATCAATATTAGGTGTGTCCTCCAAAATGTTATCAATTAGATCTGAGCTCAGTCCCTTGAAAATATGTGTCGACAAGTTTATTGTTTGTGAAAACACTTCGATCAAACTATCGGTATCAGGTGCAGTTTTCACATTAAACTTTTTGAATAATATCTCATATTTTCCACCAACCATTTTTGACACAAGCGGAAATGTTCTGAGGATCTGTTCAAACCGTATGGTATCATGTTGATTCGTTTTGAAGACTTCATCGTTGTCTTCGACCGATAAACTCTCGTTTATATCTGTATTTTGTATCGTCACTCTCTCAAGAGCATCATTAGATGGCATCACAAGTTCTAGTATGTTGTGCTTCTCTGGTGTTCCAAGAAGCGGTGCTTCAATGTACATTATCATGAATTTTCTACCCTTTTCAAAGCAGTCGTTAAAGTTATGGAAATAATCACAAGATAAAACTTTCAGTCTCAGTGAGCGTTTAAACCCTTTGCCAGTGAATATCACATCCTTCTTTATCAACACTTCTTTCCTACTCAATGTCGTGAAGAGTTTAGCATTCCTTAGCTCACTCGTTGTTATTATATGGTCTTTGAGAAACTCTTCCGAATAACAAAGTTCTTGATATCGTATCCCTGTCTCTTTGTCAAAATAGTTGAGAAGAATGTTCACATCCGGTACCAAAATGATAACCCCATCTTCGGACTTTTGGGATATATTGTCATAAATGTCCTTTGTCAATGACTTTGTCGGCTGTGGATTGTTGAAGATGGCATTTAGTAACGGATTCAGTAGCAGGGGCAAATGTGTAGGCATATTCAGACCCGATAGTTATGTTATACGTTGTCAAATTCCTTCCGATCAATCCTTATAGAGTCCCCTTTTCCGTCAGCAATGTTCTCCTATGGGTAGTTTCAGTGTCTAGTGAGATTCTTTAATGAGTCTTCTGGTGCTTTTTGGAAGAGATAAGCAATGAGAGTTTGTGGAGTCAGTAGTTATTGTTTCATCTATGCTTTTGAACTTAGATCAACTGTAAGTGTCATTGACTTCCGAGGGGAATGAGCCGGATTTCGATCTTTTTTTCCAAGAGTATACTATTCACTTTATAACCATCTGATAGAGCTTGAAATCTGCGATCTCGTGGTTTATTGGAAATTACAAGGCACTGTAGTATGGGGAAAGGAAAGAACAAAGGAGGTGATGGACCTACCAAGCAGCAAAAGGCACCTGTGAAGAAGCACAAGAGAGGTGAAGCCAAACACCATTCAACTAGTGACAAGTTTCACACAAAGCTAGCCATGTGGGTAAGTATACTGTCCGGTTACATATTGGAGTATGAATGTTAACAAACCTCTCAGGATTTTGATCATTGTGATCCAAAACGTTGTAGTGGTAAAAAGCTGGAAAGACTGGGGCTTATCAAAAGTTTGAGAGTTGGACAAAAATTTCAAGGTATTGTCGTTTCGTAAGTTATTGTCCTGATGTGTCATGTTAAAGCATATGCTAACATTATCTAGTCCAAATGGTAAAGGTGTTGTTTGCCCTAACGATAGAGAAATCGTTGAACAAAACGGTGCTGCCGTCGTGGAATGTTCATGGGCAAGATTAGAAGAGGTTCCGTTCAACAAAATCGGAGGTAAATACGAGAGATTACTACCATATTTGGTGGCAGCTAACCAAGTCAACTATGGGAGAGCCTGGAAACTGAACTGCGTCGAAGCCTTGGCAGCTTGCTTTGCCATTGTAGGACACACAGATTGGGCTGCTGATCTTCTAGATAACTTTTCTTGGGGTCCTGCATTTTTGGAGATCAACAAAGAGCTACTAGAGCTATATCAACAATGTACTGATTCTGATAGTATACACAAGGTTCAGGAAGAATGGCTTGATAAGATAGAGAAGGAGATAGAAGAACGTAAGAACCACGGGGACTCTGAGGAAATATGGCTACAAGGTAACACAAATCACGGTGCTGAGGCCTTACCTTCCTTCTCCGATGAAGAAGGTGAGAGTCAAGACGGAGAAAGTGAAGACGAAGAGATTGAATATGATAATTTAGGAAACGTGATATCGAAAGGGTCCAAGGCTGTATTTAATGAGGATGATGAGGAAGGATACTCAGATGAAGAAAGTGAGGAATATGATGAAGATGAAGAGGAAATAGATTTGAAAGAGCTCAAAATCACTTGATGTATATAAATATGAGGAGTGCATTCGATTTCTTGTAGCTATAATTTGTGTGATGCGTATTGTTTAGGTTTTTTGATAAGAGCAGCATTATCAATAAAAATCAAAACTACCTCACGAGCGCTTGACAGATGACACATACGATTCTGTTATCTCATATGCTGCTCAAATTCCATTGACAGTCCAGCATGAGCGAGCCGGAAGTCAAAGTGAAGCAGGAGCTGCCACCTCAGTGGGAGCTGACCAAATACGTTGACGAAGCTGTCAATGAGGAAAAGGCTCCAAAGAACTTTGGTGGCCCGCTTCCATCGTTCAAATGGTTATGTGAGGGCCTCTTTGAGAAGCTCGACAAGGCATTTCAGAAGTCCAATTTCTACGCTGGTGGGCGAATGTCTGCGACAGAGCAGAAGCAGAAGGTTGTGGAGATGTTCTTTCGTGAATGGAGAGCTACAGTGGGACCCAACATCTATCCAGCACTCTGTCTCATTTTGCCTCACAAGGACCGGTCTAGGATATACAACATCAAGGATTACACGCTGGGTAGAAGAATTCTGGAGCTGCTGAAGATACCCAAGAATTCAGATACAACGTCCAAGATTATGAAGTGGAAAAGATCCAGAAGTTCCAAAGCGGCTAGAATGTCAGATGTGTGTATTGAAGTCATACAGGCTAGAAGAACGGACAACAAAGGAGGTGAACTTTCCATCTCTGAAGTTAATGAAATATTAGACAGGCTTGCGAGATTTGATTCCAAAAAGGAGGATCAATCCAAGACATTGTCTTATCTGCTAGAGAAAATGAGCTTTCTAGAGCTACGATACTTCTTTGACATATTATTAAAGAAAAACGTTGTGAGAAATATGGAGAACCGAATCTTGAATGCATGGCATCCAGATGCGCAACAATACTTGAGTGTGGTGACCAGCTTGAAAACAGTTGCTTATAAGCTTCATGATCCTAGTAAAAGGCTGAATGATAAAGATCTTTCAATCAATCTTGCTAAGCCATTTGCACCTCAATTAGCACTAAGACCTCATTTAACGTATACAAAAGTGGTACAAAAACTGGAGAATGAATTTTTTGTTGAGGAGAAAATGGATGGTGAGCGTATTCAAGTTCATGTTGAAAATTACGGTGAGAAGATACATTATTGGAGTCGTAAAGCCACCGATTATACATATCTATATGGAGAGAATAACAAATCCGGATGTATATCGCCTCATCTAAATTTTATACAAAGTGTCAAAAATTGTGTTTTGGATGGTGAGATGATAACGTATGATCCACAAAGAAATGCAATATTGCCATTCGGTGTGTTGAAAGGTAGTGCAATTGCAGAATTACAAAGATTGGGTCCAGGTGAAGATGATACAAGTGATGTTTTTGCTAGACCGTTATTCGTGGTTTTCGACCTTCTATATCTAAACGGAAAATCATTGACAAATGTTGCGCTAGAGAAGAGGAAAGAATGGTTAACAAGAATTCTTATCCCAAAAGTTCAATTCGTGGAGATTATAGATACTAAACGGGCAAATAATGAAGACGATATAAAAAAGTCCTTGACGCATGCAATTGAGAAAGGTTCTGAAGGTGTTGTTCTCAAGCAAACCAGGTCGCATTATCAGATTGATAAGAGAACTGATCAATGGGTGAAAATTAAGCCTGAATATCTAGAAGAGTTTGGTGAAAATGTTGACTTGGTGGTGATTGGTAGAGAAAAGAGTAGAAAAGATTTGTTTTATTGCGGTCTGAGAATTACTGATGATGATACAGAAGAGCAATTGACGCCAAAGTTCTGGAGTTTCTGTCGTGTATCTAATGGATTTGATAAAGATGAATATAGAGAGATTGAAAGACTCACCAAAGGGAAATGGAAAGATTATGAAACAGTGAAACCACCTAAATCTTTAATTGAATGGGGGAAAAGGGAACCTCAGGAATGGATAGATCCAAGAGAATCATTTGTCATTGAAGTTAAAGCTAGATCCATTGATCGTTCAGTATCAAGAAACTATAAGACATCAACAACTTTATATAACTCTTATAATCGTAAGATTAGGGAGGACAAAGATTGGACCACAGCGGCAACATTGGATGATTACAAGGCTATAAAAGAATCAAGAACTTCGGTTAAAAGTACTGAACAAAAACTTATCACAAAGAAGAAGAACTTGATAAGGAAAAGGAAAAGAGAAAGTCAAGATGAAGAAATTTGGAATCATGAAGATTTCGATAATATTAGTCGGTCGTCAGAAGTTTTTGAAGGGTTAACTTTTATGATCTTATCAGATGCATTCTACAAAAATGGTAGAATATCAGTGGAAGATCTATCAACAATTGTTCATAGAAATGGAGGTAAGATCACCAAAAATGAAACCACTATAACAGATTGGAGTACACTTCGTGTAATAAGTGATAAGCTCACAATCCAAGCTGATGCGTTGTACAAGAAGGGGTTTGACATAATCAAATCATCATGGTTATTTAAATGTGTTGAGCTTGGAAAACTGGTCAATTTAGAACCAACTTTTTGTTTTAAGGTATCTGAAATGATGAGGTTTAGTGCAAATGGTCGTGTTGATACTTTTGGTGATAGTTATATCATTCCAACTACAGATCAAGAATTGGGGACATTAATTGAAACACATAAGGATGAAGTTGATGGTGTTGTCGTTGATAAGCAGTTGCTCGAATGTAGATTGTTTGAAGGTCTGAAAGTTTATTTAGTTAAATTGCAATCTAAAGAAGACTTTCTTTATGAACAGTCATTTATGGAATTGGATCTGTTTGGAGCTGAATTTGTCGATGATCTTAATGAGGCTACAATTGTTGTGATTCCACAGGATAAAGATTTCAAGCAGGTGGATGATGTGGTTAAAGATATAAGGAAAAGACTTAGTGAACTTGCAAAGTTTAGTGAAAGTTCAGTAACATCTGTCAGAATTGTCAATAGTGACTGGATTGCTAAGTGTATAAAAAATTTCACTCAAGTTGACGCAAAAGACTTCCCTGTGATCACAGAAAGAACAACCTGAATAACTACAAAATTTAAATAATAATTAACATATGTTCTTTTTAATATACAATACCCATAATTATAACATCTTGTAAAACAACCTTATTCTTCAAATTTTAATGTAAGTCTTTTAAAAACCTACTCCCTAATAATATAATAACCTTTTTTTAAATATAACAGTGACGATATTACCAATCTGAAAATGATAACATGTGACGAATTGAAAATGAAATGAAACCCCAAACTAGGATTATAGAAAATAAATGAAAATAAATTAAAAGTTTTGACGAGCCAAATGTCTCAAGCCAAGGAACTTATCCTTCCAATAACTAAAAAAACATCATAAATTTTATTGATGATAATTTATTTTGACAAGTTTTGATCAAGATCCTTCTGAACTATCAAGCTTATAATCATTCAATTGATTATATAGCCCAGTCGCTATGAACAAGCGCCACATGACTTAAATCTTTTGACAACATAAACCTGAATAGCCCGTTTCAGAATCTAAACGATCTCCACTTAATAAACATCAAAAATCAAATAAATGTGGGTATAGGTATTGTTCATGGAAGGAATTTAAATTTAAAATTTCAGATCAACCATAAAAGTTGAGAGATATTCAAATCATTCACTCAAGTAATACGAAATCATCTAACTGAAATGAATTTGAAGGCGCATCGGGCTAAAGTTGTAACACAAGAAGTATAACCATGTCCTAATCAATCACATCCACTGATATGACAGCGACTAGGACACAGTATAAATCTTAATAGCACGTAATCACTGCTGGATTACGCAACTCATCAAATCCATATTCATTATCATAGGTATTGACTTGAAATTCATCAAAGTTCATCTTTTCAGTAAATAAATCATCAGTTAAAGGTGGGAATTGATCTTCTTCTTTTTTAATGAAAATATTTTCATTGAAAAACTTGGTTGAATCAGAATCACCTTCGATTTTGACAGGTGAAGCAGATGACATGGTCTCTGGACCAGTAATGATATCTAAAGAAAATTTGTTTGAAGTCAATGGGGAGGCATCTGGAGTTGCAAATGTTTGCATGTATAATGCTGAGTTCATACGGTCTGCTTCTGAAATAGAAGAGCTTGAACCTGGTGACATCAACTCTGGGACTGATTCATCATTGTTATCTTTTGGGGAAGAAGCAAATGACTCTGGTGTTTTTGGTAAAATAGTGGATTCATCTTGATCCTCATCTTCAGCATCGATCTCTTTGATATGATCGTTTCTCTTTTTGTTCAAATCAGGTAAAGATTCAATTTTGTTAATCAATGAATCAACATTTTCGTTACCGCCTTTGTAAAATTGCATCAAATTTCCATTACAATCCTTATATAGATGTAATTGTTTTTCTAAATCCAACACATATGATTCCAAAAACTCAACGTGTTTTCTCTTCTTCTCTCTAGAAGCGTGAGCAGCTTTTCTGTTTCTCAAGATACGTTCGACACGACGTTGTTCTTTCTCTTCTTTGGTTTTAGCTCTCTTTCTTGGAGGCAATGAAGTCTTGAAATTAGTTGGGATATCGATATCTGACATGGCGGCAATGTGAATGAACCTCTATGTGGCTTCCAATGTGTAGTGTATTGAAGTTATGAATCAAGCGCTGTGTTGTGAGCGGTTGATTATGAAGACTTTGTAGTTGTTTTGTAAGTACTGCTAAATCAACACAATGTCGAAAGGTGAGATTTGATCTGGAATTTATATAATTCTCGCTGAGAGGCGATATCGTAGTGTCTAAAATAGAAACAAGGTGTGTGCGCAATTTAAAAGTGGGAATATTCTGCATGTGCCTCAAGAAAATGAAAACACTAGCGCGGGTGTGGTGCGTACCGGGCACATCCCTGGTGGCAAAAGGGCGAAAGTTCTAGATTTGCGAGTGTTTTGGTTTGAAACTTTGGCACGATGGGAAGAAAAGGGGTGGTCCCATGTGGTCCCGAACATGTTTCTAGGGCCCAAAAACGCATTTTTCACTGCCTCCAAGCCTTTTGGGGCTCAAAGGTACGCAGAGATTTCAGATTTTAGGCGGGGAGCCTGGATGCTCTAGGCTGGCTCGCAGATATCGCTAGGCGGCTAGGCGGCTCTCTAGGCAGAGACCTTGGTGAGCTTCACTGATAACTTGAAAGGTTAAGCTTAACCACCAAAATGTAATGTTACGTCTTCGAAATTGGCCACTAAAATAAGTGTGTAAAAATATCGAAATGAAGCGAGTCTTGAATCTTGAATGTCTTTGACAAAGCGTATCAGTTGAAGAAACAGGGATCTCGATTCTTTATTCTTTTCCAGTTGGAAGTTGGATGTCTTACAAAGGAACCATTTGTGAACACTGTTATAGTAGATCAATTCTTCCCACAATCGAATGTTGAATCAAATGTGTAACGAAAATTGTGGTATCTGTTCGAACTTCGAATATGATGAGTGCTCGTTGAGCGCCTGAGCCAAACACTGCTGGCAATTATGGATTTGATTCCCTCTTCAACATGATGCTCGAATCTCACTGTACCTATATAACTGTTTTTCTTGACCATCAGCTATAATGACTGGCGTATATATATCAACGCGCTACGATGAAAAATACACTTGTGAGATAAAAGATAGAAGACGTTATAGTCCTTATTGCTGAAATTTGAATTCAAAGGGTTTGTAATCGGGTTAAAGACAACAGACTGTTGGATGATTGATATTCTCTTTATATCACCAGTTTAATAGACATCTGATAGATGTTCTTCTATTTGTCTGAGATGGGTGATTATCAAGATCACAATTACTTAAAAACAGCACAAAAAAAGCTGATTTCAATAGTACAATCAGCAGGCTCATTGGGTCGTAGAAGCCATCCAGGGATACACTCGTTCTATTGTTACTATGTAGTTTCTCTTCAACATGCCCTAGCTTTCGTAGTTTTACCATCATTTCCTTGTTCTGGAATCTGTGGTAAATCTCGATTCTCTTCACTTGTCAAGCGCAGAAATTAGATTAGCTTTGCGATCGTCGGTCTAAAAAGAACAATGCAAATTTGCAGCTCTCCAAATTTTTCAAATTTCCAGCCAAATGAAAATTCGCGAATTTCCAACCTTCTAGATTTTCGCGCTTTATGATTTACATGGAAATGTAAACAGATGTAAACAAAAACAAAAAACATTCCGGTAGATGCAAGGTATAAGCAATTTCTATACTCATCATTCGAAACTTAACAACGGATTAAAACGTCTCAATTAACCAGGTCAACTCAAAGGCAACAGTCACTCGCTTATCATCAGCTGTCTTTATTCTGGTTCCATATAATCGCTTGAACAACCAAACAGTGCTTGACAGCGTAAACAACAAAAATATTTATGGACTGTCTATTATTTTGAAACTATCTTTGAAGTGATCCTGGTGAGCCATAATGTCAGAAGTGAGCTCTATTCATCCAGACTCGGCACACTCAGTATCCACAGACACGGAAGAATCATTTCTCATTAGGCAGATAAACAGATCTGGAGGATTCAGTAATTCAGCATCAAGTTCTTCAGAAAGTTCAAACTCGAAAAACCCTCGGGCTGTCAAATCCCACTTTAGAGAATCTTTCATCGATGAGAATGGAACTACAAGATCATTCAATATATATCATGATGCCATAAATGAAATTTCAGATGAGAGTAAAGATGTTGATCTATCAGGATTGTCGAGCTTAGATCTCAAGTTGGTCGAAGCTGAACAGGGAAATACGAGTACATCAAATGTTTTGGCAGACTTGGACAGTAACAAGAGACATTCAGTATCTGGTTCATTGAAGGATATAACAAGATCAAATTCATTTCATAATCAAAGGGTTAATAGGAGTAGATCTTCACTTAATAGATCAGATAATAAAAGGAAATCAGCTGGTTCTTTCAACATGCTAATACCATATACCGTTGGTCAATTACCAAAACGCCAAAGTAATAGCACAAGTGGTAAAAGTGCTACAAACTCACCGAGTGAAAGCTCATTTCCAAACTCTAATCCATCACAAAATTACTCGTTGAACAATTCGAATAGGAATATTGCATCAATTGGAACACCAGAAATACCTGCTCCAACACCACCACAATTTGATTTCGAAAAACATGATCCGTCTGCCTCCACAGGGCTGAACCAGCAAGTTCCAAAGGAAGATGAATTACCATATAACAGAGAAAGTGCATATAGAGAAAGAATTATTTCTGCATATGCACATGACTTGGAAGAATACCAATTGAGTCCGACCTTTCTTCGGTCTGAATCACAAGATCAGGTACCTCTACCTTTTGTTCAACCTCCAGATCAACCAACTCCAGATCATCAATTTCTAGAGCCAAAATTACCAACTTCAACTTCAAATTTAAAAGTTCCAGTTAAGAAAGCATCACAATCTACATTAGCCTCATATAAATCGGTAAACTCTACAAGGCAATCAATACTGGATTATGAATTATCAAGAAAGAAATCACCAGGTCTTCATCCTTTAATGCTGCACGATAATTATAGTAGTGGTCAAAGTTCTGAAGATATCAAAGTGCAGAATGTTAATACTGTCGCAAGACGTGGATTAGGGTTCAGTATAGTGGGTGTAGTACCCTCGATACACTCTGCTAAAAGTCCCACTTCGCCAGCTTTTGTCTCGTTCAATAAAAGAGATGAAAAATATGGTGATGAATTGCAGGAAAAGGATTCACAAGGTTTAAAAGATCATCAAAACAAGTCATTAAAGACTAAAAATCCATATGAAAAGAATTCTATTACTGATCAGGAGAAACAAAACCACACAACATTCATGAGAGAATCTTTTGATTCTGATGATTCTTACATGGATCCTAACGATCATTTATTGAAAAAGATTCATTATTATAGAGCACAGAAATTTGATAGAAACAGAGCCAAAAGGGCAGAAACAATCGCTTGGTTAATTTTTATCATCTCATTTATTATACCACCATTGTTTTTCTTCTTAGGTTTTGGTATATTGGATCCATTCATAGGCTACACCAGTATACAGATCAAAAGAATCAGTTTATTGGTGGGATTTTTCATATTGTTGGCTAGTTTAGCCTGTATCGGTATAGGTTTCGGGGTCGGTTTAGCATCATTATAGTACGGCGTATTGATTTTTCACATATTTAACTTAATAAAATACTAATATCATCTTGAGATCCTAGTAGCTTCACAATGAATTGAATAGCCATATAGTATCGTTTTTGGCACATGTCTACAATATATTAGTGTCGGTTCAGCTCGGATCGAATCAAGTCTTGCGCGCTTATGGTGTCCGGTTGGCCCCACACAATTTGTGATAAGACGTCAATTGAAATTCAAAACTGGTCTTGAATCGGCTTCTGTATAGATTCTAATTACACTATTGAAACGACAATCCGGAGTCGAACAACAAACAAAGAGGTGTTGGATCAAATATCAAACGCACCCGGTATACTATAGACGACATTATTCAGTTACTCAACCAAAGCCAATAGCTTGAAAAATAAGCACACATCACACTGTTTTTGTGTGACTAATTTAGAAACCATGGGGAATGTACCAACAAAAGAGGATCGTGGAAGCCAGTCTTCTCGAAGAAGAGGCAGCTCGATTACTTCAACAATAAACAGCTTACATCAACACTCACAAGCTCCAGCGCAAAGGCTGAAGCTTTCCAAGCGGACTTCCACTAAGGATAAGGAGAGATTCAAAGAGGCTCATACTGCGGGTTTAATTGTAAAGTATGATGAAAACGTTGATGGTGGATATTTAGCACCATACGGAACATACAATCTGAATTTGGACTACAAAATAAGTGTTGTCAAAGAGGCAATAATAGAGAGAAGGTTGGCGCCATTTTTCACACCATTGCAGGATTACAAGAAAGATTGGACGGATGAAGAATTGCTAAAAGTTGTTGATGGGTTGAAGCTACATGCACATCCATCCGAGGCGGATGATGAAGATGAAGATTTAAATTACGAGGATGATAAAGTTGATGAAGCCTCGTTAAGTAAAAAGGAGATGAAGAGACATTTGGCTAAAAAATTTAGCAAAAACCTTAAATTGAAGAAGCTAAAGATGCAACAAGACGAAGAAAATAGATATAGACAAGAAAGATCAACTTCCAAAAATGCGGCTAGTAAGGATTTGAAGCTATTGTTATACAGAAATGTCACTGAATGCCCCATCTGCTTTCTTTATTATCCGAAATGGCTGAATTATTCAAGATGTTGTGTTCAGCCGATCTGTACCGAATGCTTTGTACAGATCAAAAGATTGGACCCACATTTTCCACATGATAATGAAGATGAAGATATGGAAAACAAAGCTAAGAATGATCCAAATTTATTGATTTCAGAACCTGCTTGCTGTCCTTACTGTGCTATTGCAAATTTTGGTGTCACCTATACACCTCCACAAACTTTCAAAACTGGGCTTAGTGGTGATGTCTCTGCGGGTGTTTTCAGACTACCTTCATCATCCGAAAATGTTATAGTGGAGGATGAATTAAGTACAAGCTTTGATATTGAAGACAACTATTTCAAGAGAGTCGCAACAGAGAATAGCACTAGTGGTGGATCTGGTCGTCGCAAAGGTAGCACATCAAGTCGTCGTGGTTCATTACCAGCTCATAATGCATCGGTTATAACAACGGATTATATAAGACCTGATTGGGAACAAAACTTGAACACCGCAAGAGCAAAATTAGCTAAAAGAGCTGCTACTGCTAGTGCAATCCATGCAAGTAATATGCTGATCCAGAATAATGAACAAGATGTTGAAGAACGTATGATTGAAGAAGCCATGAGATTAAGTTTGATTGAAGAAGAAGCAAGAAAGAATAAAGAGGCTTCAAGTCGACGTTAATTGCATTCATGGTTTATACATTTGCTAGGGAAAATTATTCATGGATAAACGAAATCTTTGAGTTTTAAGCTATGTACACTCCGTGTAGCATTAATCATGTAGGTTCTAAAACATTGTACAGCAGTCTGGGGAAAGACCCCTACAGAAATTTCTGATTTTTCCTTGTGCCCTGATGTCGATCATGTGACTTTTCAGCCAGGGCTCCTCAAAACATCCAAACATCACCATATTTTCTTCGCGAATTGTCTGTCCAATACCTACCGACCCAGGAAAATTTGGAAATTTTCATCGTTGCAATAGTACCTACGGTGCGTTATTGGTTTAATATCAACAAAGAAATAGTCTGCTTCTAATAGCTTAAACTTGATTATTCTTAGTGTCATAATAACAAACAAGTCATAATGTCTGTTGAAGCCTCATTATCTTACGCTGCTTTAATCTTAGCTGATTCAGAAATTGAAATCTCATCTGAAAAATTATTAGCTTTAACTAATGCTGCTAAAATTCCAGTTGATCAAATCTGGGCTGATTTATATGCTAAAGCTTTATCATCTCAAGACATCAAAGGTTTATTAACCAACGTCTCTGCTGGTTCTGCTTCTGCTGGTGCCGCTGCTGCTGCTCCAGCTGCTTCTGGTGAAGGTGAAGCTGCTGCTGAAGAAGAAAAGAAAGAAGAAGAAGCTAAAGAAGAATCAGATGATGATATGGGTTTCGGTTTGTTCGATTAAGGAATTAAACATGATTTTTAATTTAATGAATACTATAAAAACAATCATGATTTGAATTTAATTAATTGGTTATTGGGATTAAAAAATTAGGTTTCTTTATCAGCAAAAAGTAAATTATATGTTAAAGTTGTAAAGACTTGTAATATATGACTTAAAAAAAATGATTATTGATGTAGGTAATATGAAACGAATGCAATTGTATCGAGTAGTACACAGCTAGGATCTCTACTGATTCAAACTGCAGTTAATAAGTTAATATTTAAGGTGCCAGTTCTCCATCAGATTACGCGATCTTCTAATCAACACTAAAGTCAGACATAGAAATGTTACACTAACAAGTTACCATTTGTTATACACTATTTCTATACTACCTCTACTTTATCATTCCAAACATGTGATTTTTATTAATTTTTTTAGATTTATAAACGATACAGTATAATAATCATTCATTCACCTTATTTCTTTTTTTCAGCTTCAGCTTCAGCCTTTTCTTTAGCTCTCTTTTCTCTAATACCCTTGTATTTCTTTTCGGATCTAGCTAATCTTAAAGTTCTGTAAGCAGATTGTTCTGGTTGTTCAACAGCTCTTGGTTCAGATTCTGGAGTTGGTTGAACAATTGGGAAAGCTTGAGCAGTTGAGATTTGTTCAGCTTCTGGAGCTTTACCATCTTTGAAAACAATCAATTTAGATTTGTATTCTTTTAATCTTAAAACGTTAGCTTCAAAGATTTCAGTTGATCTGTTTTGACGACGGTGATCAACAGCAATACCAACGGTTCTAGCGTAAGCTGGAGTTAAACCAGCAGCTTTGATTTCACGTAAAGTGAAACCTCTACCGGCTCTAACTTTTCTGTTGTATTTGATGGTTGGAGCTCTAACAACTGGTCTTAAAGCATCTAATGGTTTTGGAGCAATTTGAGCAGCTTTTGAAGCTCTTGCTTGTCTTCTTGAAGCTTTTTTACCGGCTTGGTCAAAGTGAACTTTGACACGTTCTTGCCAGTGCTTTCTGAAATGGTTTTTCAAAAGTGGTAAATTCTTAGCGATAGCTATTCATTTGTTAGTACTTGATTCTTGATTTATTTGTTGGTACTGCCTCTGTGGTTCTTTCTACATCATAATCATCACCGTCATTGACCCACACAACAACGAATAACCCCTGTGAAACGACGTATTGGATCCTCCATTCTCTCTCTAGTAGACTCTTGAACCACAGTGCTACCTTTTTATCATGTTATCACATACCCATTGTGAATAAATTTACTGTCCTTTACACTAGGTACTAGATAACAATACACTCTTGATAATTTCGATGAAATTTTGTTTGGATCTTTGCAAGGAAAGAGTGCTCGCTGGGTCCCGAACCAATTCTGAGCCAGTCTGTGCTTTTTGGAACGGGCCACTCACTGGAGTTTTGTTAGGCGCTGGGAGATTAGGCGTGCTGGCACTGCTGAAAGTGGCAGACTGGGTGCTGGGGATTGGTGGTGTCTGGATGTTTTCCGTTTCCGAGCGGTGGTACAAGATGGCCAGACACAAGAGATGGTGCAAAGCAGCGGCAGATAGTGGTTAAATTGGATGATTTGATGACGGTTACTTGCTGATCAGCTACATCACTTTTACTGACAATTATATAATTCATTCCACGATACCTTGTGCTCAAATAATCCCAATAATCAACAGTCACTCTCTGCTCACGTGACAAGCCCTAAGCAAAACAGCAGTCACAACTCCCCATCTCCCGCGAACACAGCGTTAGATCCTCCGCGAATCTGGACTTTGTCGAAATTCTCCGCGAATTCTGTTTGATTTTCTCGTCGCCTGCAAAAGTCTCTGTCAATTTTGTACTGAGTTTTCCTGTTGCGCGCAACACAACTCAGTTTTTCAACCATCCTCTCTGAAAAAACAAATTTGTTCATAAGAACATCCATTCGATATAGCTAATACTAGTTAATACACCATATACCACAGTAATCATGTCTGAAGAAAAATCAGTTAGAAGTGTCCAAGTATGTTATAGTGATAATGGGAATCATCAAGAGTGTGAGAAGTACAAGGGAGTGACATGTTGGACTGTCTTGAAGAGCAGAAGAATAGAGAGAGTTATGAAACATCAATGTGTACTACAGGCAATGTATTGGGATAATGAGAGATCAGAAGACAGTGAATAGAATGAACGAGTGTATTAGTCCATAAAGACAGAGCTGTGCAAGAGCTCACTGCACAGTGGAATGACCGATATCAGATTCATGAGATCAGAGTAATATCAATAGACAATAAATCAGGGATCCATAGACAGCCCAACCAAATACAATACGCACTCTTGACCCCTTAACCCAGCCAATGAATCATTTTACTAACCTATATCTAGACTTTCGGTAAAAAGAAAACCGCTACCGCTGTTGCCCACGTTAAAGAAGGTAAAGGTTTAATCAAAGTTAACGGTGCTCCAATCACCTTAGTTGAACCAGAAATCTTACGTTTC